>JPKZ01000491.1:249215-264769 GCA_000803305.1 Toxocara canis
ACAGGGGGGGGGGGGGGGGGGGGGGGAGGTGCTGCGGGGAACGCAACCCACCGAAAACTGGCTCCGACATTTTTTTCCATACTTAAGCAACGCGAGCTTTGACATATAGGAATGAAAAACGGCGTAACCCTGAGATGCCACTAAACCCAAACGGATATTGCGTTGGCCTCCCACCTGAGCGGTTAAGAGTTCGGCAGTGCCAACGGTGGTACGTTAAACCCTACCTTTTCTTCTTATCGTTTTGGAAATTTTCGCGTGCTTGTAACTCGGGAAAGGATTTGCCTACACAGCCCAAGCACGCTTTATAACAATCAGTAAATAATTACCTATCGAATGGTATATAAACAACCGCGATCGGTGGCACAGTGACCAGATCGAATCGACCGGCCAGAAATCCCAAAATGTCGATTTTGGCGATTTTAGGGGCCCTCGTTCTCGGTTGCTACTGGCCGCGAGGGGAAACGGTTTAGTGCTTTCGTTGGGCTCCTGGAGCACATCACAATGATACCAAAGGGTTCGCCTAGTTCGACTCCGGAACCGGAATATGGGACCACAAAAATCGAGATTTTTAGATCGTAAGCGCACGTATAATCTCGATTAGTATGTGGAATTTTTTGAAAAAAAAATCTGTACGGTAATAGCTTCATCATTATTTATATATGTATATATATATATATATATATACTTCGAAATCAGGGAAATTATATATATATATATATGTATATACATAACATTGATCAGTTTGAGTAAGGGGTTGATGAAATAAATTGTTGAATTGTCCGCAAATATGCTGTTAAGTATGAAGTTCAAATTTTCATAACAATTTTTCTCGGGCACGAGTAGCCGTACAGGAAAGCCACTTACAGGACGGTTTGAGGTGAGTACTTTCACTCACCGAGTGCAACAACCCGCGTAAAAAAAAACGCCCATCGAGATGGGAAAACGGTGTAAAGGGAGGTGCACTTTAGAACACGTGAAGTACGCGCGCTGCTCTGCGTGCGGTCGCAGCTGCCCGCTCCATCCAATCAGCGTCGCTGTGGCTCGCCCCGCCCGCTCTATACGGGAAGCGGTCGCCGCCTTGCTGCTACGCGTCAAATACTCCGTCCTTTTGCACCCCGTAAGTCGCCTCAGACAGACAGACACACAAAGAAATACACACGTACAAACCGCACATACGCACGCGCACACACACGCATACGGACATGCACCACGCATCCACGCGCACCACGCACACGCACACGCACCACCCATGCGCACGCACGCACAAACGCGCACACAGACCACACACACTCACGCACACACACGCACGGCGACACACACACACCACACATGCTCACGCAAACACATACGCACGCACACACATGCCACACATACGCACGCAAACACATACGCACGCGCACACACGCAACACATGTGCATGCACACACACTCGCACGCAAACACACACCACGCATACGTACGCATGCACACACGCATCCAGACACACACACCCCACATACGTACGCACACACACCACATATGCGCACGCGCACACATACGCGCATACACACGCACACACACAGGCACATAGACACACACCACACAGGTACACACGCAAACACCACACATGTACACGCATATACCACAGATACGCACTGACGCACACACCACACATACGCACGCATACACAAACATACATCTAATGGATAGTTAGTAATATAGCGTTGACGCTGAAGAGGGTGAAGACGGCATGAAGATGCTGAAGTGAGTAAACACGGTTAGTAGGCGGTGGCTCTTTTTTTATTGCTGTGCAGTGAAGCCTTTTGTTCGTTCGCAACGCTGTCCTCGACCATAGCTGAAGTGATTAAACACGGCTAGTAGGCGGTGGCTGTTTTTTTACTGCTTTACAGCGAAACCTTTTGTTTGTTCGCAGCGCTGTCCTAGACCATATATTGCCGAATTTTTAAATTTTTTTCTGTCTCTGTTTCTGTCCCAATAAGTTTATCGTGAAGTGGAATTCATTTATCTGACTGTCTTATTATAATGAGTTAATTCATTTCTTCATTCTAATTTATTCTGTTTCGTTCCATTTCATTTAAAAAGGATTTTATTCGCGGTTCATTGCAAGGCGATGTTCACGTCGCTTCATGCTGGTTGAGCGTCGAGCGCGGAAAACTATATGGTAAAGTGCGAAGTTCGCTGGTTTCAGTGCTATCAATTAAGGCTGCCGAGAAATGTGCAAAACTGCCTTTAGAGATGTAACATGTAAGTTTTTTCCTAGCCATCTACCCTAAACAACTGAAAGGTGTTATGCAGTAGACGTCTCAATTCGGTTCTCATAGATGAAATGTAACATTAAGCAACCTGAGGGAGGTGATTCAATGTAACTTCGACTGCTGGTGAAAACATCGACTCCATAAGAGCCGTTCATTACTGCATATTTATTTAACGAACTTTTTCAGAACGCTTCAGTGATTTGCTTCGTTCATTGACTGCCATCTTGTACGCGAAAAGATGTTATGTTAATAACAACGAAAAAATTTTCCACCTGTCATGTGGAAGTGAAAACACTTTGAGGAAGTCTCACCGATCAGCAAACCAAAAGAAAACCAGTTTTTGAGCATATACGTTAAGACACTTACGAAACAGTGCTGTGCGCTCAGCAAAACGGCAAATAAACTGCTGCTCTATTTGTAACACCGAAATGTTGAAAATTTGTTGATGAGATTTTTTGGTAGGATTTTAGCAAAGCATTCGGTTAACGGAACAATAGCGCCTGGGTTTACAAGATTTTATGAAAACGTCTTTTGATCACTTTACCAGTTACTTTCTGCTGTAGTGAGTAGTAATCCGGTCTGTGAACTTGAAGTAACAATCCGATTTGTGAGCTTAAAGTAATAATCCGGTTTGTGAGCCTACCAGAAGTATCACAACGAGGCAGCTTACTGAGGTTTTATATGTAAAACAGTATAGAAATTCTCCTTAAAATGGCAGTTCGTACATCGATGCGTATTGATCTGCGTTCAGACTAGGAAACCGAAAAGACAGCAAGCGTCGATCAACAACCAAACTACGCGTAGGACATGAGCAAGTACTGTTCGGTGTTGGAGCAACATAATGCAATCATTTTTCTTCTGCAGTCAGTTCTCTTACTTAGTGCACATTACTTCTTGGATATGCAGTTCTGTAGTTAGCAGGATTGTTATGACCTGTCTTTTTTTTACCAACTAAACAACGAGGGCTTCCTTCCGCATTTGTGGTATTTCATATGCGAGGAAGAACACAACAAATAAGCGATTGAAAACGTACAGTTGCAGTAGTAGCGATTTTCAGGTCAAACAGAAATTTCATTCTCATATAAGTAGACAGTATTGGAGGGATTAGGCATTGTTGTCGATAAGATCCGTTTTATTTTTTCACTTCGGCAATGCCGCAATTTTCGAGGACTGCAGAAATGTATATTAACGAAACTTTTCATGAATATTAGAGCGTTGATATTATTTTGTTTGGATTTTTTAACGGCTCATTTGTTCGTATGGTCATTGTGCGCTCACTGTTACCCCGTTGGACCGTACACATGTTGCAAAAAGTGTGATTTTTCTTTGCAAATTAATGCACATCGATCTTTGTACTACGGGCCTGCCATATGCGGTCTGTTCTTAACGTTCCCTTGTGGCTGTTATTAAGCTCAATCACGTCAACATTCCAACACATTGATCTTTGAGATATGCTGATATGGATTATATATGTGTCGTGTCTTTTCGCGTTTCCCTTATAGCTATTGTGCGTAAATATCTATATCATTGCTTTGTATCCTCCGGTTCAGCCCCCAGGAGAGGGGCGTGAACCAAGATTACTTGTTGGGGGCCAGACCCGGCTCAAGTCAGGCTTCTCCGTTGGACCACATCGCGAAGGTGGCCGCCCGTCTCTGCTCCCTGCCCCTACCATATATTGCGACTCCCCCAAAATACTCGCTGTCGTGTTATCACCATCATTACTACGTCGAATAAACTCATTGGACCACTGGACCACCGCTGACGGTTTTCACGACAACACATAAACTCCATTTGATTTCATAAGGAAAAGCACTTCTGAACTTCGAAGGTTGTGAGAAATTTCATTGTCATAAACAGTTTGCCGAAATACTTGCATTTTCTCACTGACGTCTGCAAGACTTTGATAAAATCTTGAACCTTTTATTATGTAGTGAATTATTCCTGTCGAGAGAGAAAAGATATGTGCGGCAAGAGATTCCGGTCCAATAACTTCTCTGAACACTTGCAGGGTTGCGTCATGCTCGTCTCATATTTTGCTACGCTCATTTGGCTAGTGCAATTCGTGTATGCATACAAAATCGTTCTCTTTGTGCCGAACATAGCACAAAGCCAGGTATCACCTTATCACTTATTCAGGATCGTTTACTAAGGGAATTTTCGGTTTGCGAAATCGGCAATTTACGTCTCCATGACTCTTCGGCCCATCTAAGGCGCTGAAGTATCAGGGCGACTTGCAGCCGCCATTGCTGTTAAACCCTAACAGTTGGTCGGGTGTTGTCTTTTCAGTACACCAGATAAGCAATACGTATTTGCGCCTTCTCTCTGTACCCTAGATAAGCAATGCGTATTTGTGCGTTCTCTTAATTTGCTCGCTCACCTTGATTTATATGAGATTTTTGTGCTTAAGTGTAAGCGTATTCGGTGGGTAGATGCACCACAGTTGCCCCCCCCCTCCCCCACGTGTGTAGGCCGTCACTGGTGCCTAAGTAAGCAGGCTGAGCGAGGGGTCGGAAAAATAGGGCTTTACACCAAAGAGTGATTCGTCTTTGTTATTTTTTCTGAACTGCTTTTATGATTTTGAACCGTTCAGGTGATCTTCAACGTGCGCATCGCGGAAAAACTAGCCACGGCGGGCCATAACGTCACGTTGGTTCTCCTTAAAATGTTCGAATTCGACAAGGAAAAGGAAGTGCAAACGAACGTGAATAGCATTAAGGGTTTTGATTAATTTGTCTTGTTTACCAGACGTGTCACTGCTACGAATTGGTCATTAGTATTGATACCTTAGAAATTATTATTGCTCAACAAGAAATGTAACATATCCATCAAAAACAAAAAGATTTGCCAGAACTTTGAGAAGTGAGTTATCTATGGTTAACCATGTCTCTTGTGGTATAGAATAGGGTCAGTGCCTCCAGCCTTGTTCTTTCCTACTGAGGTTGATTGGGGAAATGTAGGGAGGCTTTAGTGACCTCAAATCCCTTCCCCTAATCTGTCATCAATACCGAACGTCGAGTGCGGGCAACAGGCACAAACCGTCGTACCCAGTAATAGTGAGCAAAAAATGGAATCTAAAAAATTTGGGACAGTTTTGTTACTTTGCTGTCGCTGGCGGCGAGTAGAGTTTTCTAGCTGGCGTAAAAAATTTCTCGACTATCTCTTCTTTACTGCAGTCTTTCTGTGCCATATGCTAATGTTGCATTGTACATTGCCCATCTATTTATATGCTTTTGTATTTTTTCAGTGCTGCCATGGGAAATGTATGTTCTTGATTGGAGCAGCGCTGCTAGACCAGAAAGAAACTTCAAGGTTGATGTTTTCCTGCGCATTGTAAAACTTCATTGTAAAACTCATCTAAAAGCAGCTAAATGTGATACATTGTATCGCCTAAAATCGTGTGCCGATCTATAAACGAACAAGAAAACGCATCCTGATGCAGTGAGTTATTTGGATGGGCAGAGTTTTATCGCTTTTGTTTAATCGGAATACCGTCCAACTGAGAAAGTTGGAGGCCGTCAAATGTGTGAGCGTTACGAAAATTGTCGAATTCGAATGCTGTAAAATTCCACTTAGCTCGGTGGTCTGACCGGAAGCGTCTCCACTTCGTCGGCGTGCCTTATTCGCTCATCTAAAGCGCAGAGCATGCAATTGCAGGTGTATAAGAGATTGTATATTTAATGCTTACGAACAGCCAAGCTACATGTCACTCTTTTTCGTTCTTTCTAGTGTCGAACAATAGAAGGGAGAGCTCAGATACTCGAACACAGCTGCGTTGAGTAATTCATACAGTAGTGTCTGTGAGTAGGCTGTGTTCGCTTTTGCCATAATAGAGATGTATACATCCAGCTGTCCCGTTATTCACTATTTGAGAGCGTGTGACCTCCATCTAGCTTTCAGTAGCGTTCCCTGGTCACCCTCTTAAATAACTAATCTTCTTCAAAGAGTGGGGTGAAGATTTGTCCGTTAAGCATGCGTCCTTCATAGCTGCTTCATGATTGTTTTTTTGGCTCAGTAGACTGTAAAGTACAGTCGATAAAGCGTTTTATCATCGTCGATGCATGGGAGATGATAACTTTTGTGCAGGAAAGAACATTATGGAAGGGAAGTTAGGCAACGTTATAAGCAGAAGTTTAATAGTTAAGACAATTTGCGTCGTGCTCGTTTTTTACAGACCCACTCGAGCACGCGCTTTCACAAATTTTATGCTTGCGAAGCGCGTTATGGTGATCGCGTCGGCGGTTAGTTAGGCGCGTGTGTGTCTGCTTGTCCGCTACGTATAACTTGTGAACAATTGAAGCCAAAGCAAAAACTCGTAGGTATGATCTGTAGCTCAGAATGACATCTTACACCGAACTTCATTTAGAACTACCAACTGTAAACGAGTTACAGGCATTAGAAAGGCTAAAGTTTTGGTGCGTTTTTGCGTTTCGTAGTCATTGTCAGCTGGTCAACTTGCAGAATAGAAAGTTTATATGGGTTGCCAGTTCTGTTAAGGTAATGAGGCGCGCTTTATATTGTAATTTACTTGCGCCATATTATAGACGCTTCATTATTTGCGGGTAGTTTATCAGACGCGTCGGTGTGATATGTGGAGTCGTCAAAGCACATCATTTCATTGCCCGCTTGCGCGCATTCCCATTCGCTTTCATTTTAACGGTATGACTGCTGTTGTTGGCATGAGAGAAATTGCAACGAGAATAGTGCATTTAATGAAAGTACTGATTTTCAGGAACTAACATTTTGGGAAGCTCGCAAAGACATCTCAGTGAAACTTCAGCTTTTTCCAGCTGCTTGCGAAAGTAAGTTATTTTGTCTTCGTATGCAATTTGGCAAATTCTCATCGCGTCTGTACGTATGCAGTTTGCATCAATTGGAAAGAGGCATAAGACCGAACCGGATGGGGAGTGAGGCGGTTTTATGATTTCGTATGCATCGCATGCAGATGATACATAGGGCGGAGAGGCGCAGTGTGACACGATGTGCAGTATGGTTGTTCAAGTGCTGCATTAGTTTTATATTATATTATCATCTCTAACGTTTTTGCCTTAGCTATTGGCAAAATACAACAAACTAAGCTAACAAAACAAGGCTTGAAACTGTAGCCGTACCCGCAGTGCTGAGTGGTTTGTTTCGTTTGGGAGAACTTGTGAAATGACTTGGTGTATCAAAGGAAAGGCGTAAGCGCGAAACCTCTAGAAGTTGGTGCGAAAAATTCAAAAAATGATTGCAAAGAAAAAATTGAAAGCAGTGAGCGGTGAAAGTTTGGAAGAACGTCTTCTGTTCCCATTTGCCGAAGTTTCTGCGGCAAAAATAGCCAACGGCTCAAATGTTCACGTCAGAAACGTGAACCATGCAAAATAAGTAAATCTGATGAGAACGGAAGAGGAAAGTTTCGACCGCAACATTCATGTGAGAAGGGCAAAATTATTTTCCAAATTTTTCGTCGTTTAAGAAAAGTGATACTTCCTGAAAAATGTATTCACGATAGAACGAGAAGCATTCCCCAGTAGGTAAAAAATAATTAGGTGACTCCTAAGTCATTACGTATGCTTATCACTATACTGTTCTGCTTGTCAGAAGTTCTATGAGTCGTCGAGTCGGCTGAAAATTTTGTCAGAATTTTGACACGTATTAGATGCGGAAGCGCAATGACAATGCATTGTAATTAAGAATGGAGGATGGTGTTGTCCCCGTTGCAGAGATGGTGCAAAACCGAGAGTTCATTGAACGCTTGCGAGTCGAACGATTTGACGTTGCGTTTGCACCGATGTTTGATCTTTGTACAGCCGGGATAATAAAGCATCTTGGGATCGAGGCATGGATATGGCTGAATACTGGCAGAATAATGGACTATGTGGCATACTATATTGGACTACCGTCTCCGCCAAGCTATTTACCACGTAATCGTCCACTTTACTATACGTGATCTTCTATAGTTCTAATCAGTGATTGGCTGAAAACTTAATTTCTCTAGTATCATTGAGTAATTTTTTTAGAGGAATGTGTGCTTGACGATATGATAATAAATGGTTTGAAATTGTTTAACATAGAGCTGTAAAACCGAGCAATCATTTCGTAGCCACCATAGAGCGATATTTAGCGTCGATGAAAGACTAGATTGTGGTGCACAGCAATTTAGCGTTGATCTGTATTGTTCGGGAATCCACATAGTTTCGTACTTTTCGCCTACAAATTCTCCGTCCTCGCTCCTGCGCCGTTTTTCGTCACTAAATTTTGCTCTTCGACTGTTTTTATCCCTGAGTGTTTTTTTCGCCCCGTGTACTTCACTAACGGAGACTGAAGTATAACGTGGTTTCATGGTAATAATTTCGCTTATAATAAATGACAGCGTGATGATGGCCTAAAATGATTTTGCGATTCGTCTCGTCACCGCTGAAGTTTTAAAGCGTAGCATTTCCAGTGGAGTTTACAATAGAACAGGTGGCGCAGAAAGAAATACGTATTACTATATTTATCACCGACTTAATTTTTTTCTCTAGTCATACTGATTCACCTTATAAAAGAGGAAATCATAACTTGTGAGATTTCGAGTCACTTTATGAACTGTAAAAACTTCATCAAGTCCCTCTCGTCTCCTCTGTTGATTCCTTCGATTTTGCTTTTTACAAGGGTGGTAAGGATATTTGAATGGTTTCGTATACTAGTGGTCATGTGGGTAACGCGCAATCTTATCTGACATTGGCCTAAAACGGTCAAAATAGTGATATATTGATGTGTACGGTCAGTTAGCTTGAGCATTCTTTTTTTAAGCTATGATGTCTGATCTGCCCAAAAATATGACGTTCATTCAGCGAGTGAAGAGCTTTCTGGGTTGGGCAATAACGATACCGATCTACAAGAAGTAATCGTTCTTTTGTTCTCATCTGTATTTAACTGTTTACTTTGATTGCTTGTGTTCTGCACTTCAAAAATTAGAAGTGATGTCTCATGTTCGATCGTTGTTGTTAAGAGGCAGTGACAAGAGAAGAAAATCTCTTGAATAGAATGACTGCATATGCAGCCTTTCGATAGACGTTACAATTACCTTTGGGACTCGAGTTGTCTGAGGTCAACCCAGTTCCTCCCAGTTTTTTTCTTCGATCTTGATAAAAGTTAAGTGTGCAAGAGGTTCTCGCCTGTTTTTTTTGCATCTTCAAATTGAGATAGGGACCGGACGGCTAAACGTCTAATTATTCCGTCTGTGAGCTTGAGCGCACAAATACGGCCACAGACTTACTCGTACAACTATTAATGAATAAGTAACCGTAGATAACCAATTATAATCATGGCAAAAATCCTATGAAATGCACTCCGTATTTGCTTCAACGTCAACAGACTAACAAAAGTTCTCAAAACACTATAATAATGATAATTTGCTCGCAGAATGCACTACTGATTGCCGCATCGCCTTTTTTTTCAGGTCAATAGTTGCACCTGAAAATGCTCTCTTCCGAAAGTATATTGATGCTGATTTTCCTGATTTGATTGAAGTCGCAAGAAGATGCCCCCTGATTATGGTGAACTCAGACGAGCTATACGACCAAGCAAGACCTGTATTCCATAAAGTTATCTATATCGGAGGGACTGGAATGAATCAAGATGATCGTAAGACCCTTCAGGGAGTATGTTTTTTTTTTTCAGTTGACTTTTAAACACTTCATGATGATTTGTGAAACTAATGGCTAGTTTGCATCGACCAGATAGGTTTATCCTTGACTGCTTAAGTTTGACGAGGGATCGGGAATATGCTTCATCAGGAATGCCGTCATGGAAATAATGTTCCGTCAACATTGAAGCTGCAATTTTGGGCCTATTGTGTTCTCCGCTATTAAAAAGGCACGATTTTCAAGTGATGATTTCTTTTGAAAGGGATAATATCGATGTGTTTTGCCCCCCTCTCACCCCCCCCCCCCCCCCGTCAAAAAAGACGTCCTTCCAAAGGGTTCATTTGTTTAATTATTTGCGGGGCTGGGTTCACTTTCGCAGTTTCGTTACCTCTTGTTTTATTGTGAATCCATTACTTTACTGTAAATTTTTCAGCCTAAATTACCTATTATGCTTTATATCGTACATACGTTTTTTCAGGCTGATTCTCGTTGGCCTTGTTATTAATGTATGAAGTAAGGGAAGTGTTTTGACATTTCAGGATTTAAAAAAAATTGCTGATAAAGCGACAAATATTGTCGTGATGACTATGGGATCACACGCTCAGTTGAGTGATATGCCAAGCGAATGGAAGACGGCTTTCATGAACGCATTCGGGTTGCTATTTAATAATATTGCTGAACCTTTTTCCTTGTACCACCCCCCCCCCCCCCCCCCATCCCGTCAAAAAAGACGTCCTTCCAAAGGGTTCATTTGTTTAATTATTTGCGGGGCTGGGTTCACTTTCGCAGTTTCGTTACCTCAGATTTATTGTGAATCCATTACTTTACTGTAAATTTTTCGGCCTAAATTACCTATTATGCTTTATATCGTACATACGTTTTTTCAGGCTGATTCTCGTTGGCCTTGTTATTAATGTATGAAGTAAGGGAAGTGTTTTGACATTTCAGGATTTAAAAAAAATTGCTGATAAAGCGACAAATATTGTCGTGATGACTATGGGATCACACGCTCAGCTGAGTGATATGCCAAGCGAATGGAAGACGGCTTTCATGAACGCATTCGGGTTGCTATTTAATAATATTGCTGAACCTTTTTCCTTGTACCACCTCCTCATGTGACAAATATCGACTGAGGTACACTTCATGTAATTTTTTCTTTTCGGGCCCACTTTGTGCCGCCTCTCAACTGCTGTCTCAGCAATATACTGGAGCAGTGGGTCCAAATACCTGAATTTCACCTCGCAAATGACTTCCTTTCTCCGATGAATCCGCTAAGCAAACCCAGAAAATTTCCATTTGAGCAGCCCAGCTCTTCTTACTACCTAAACATCCACCGATTAAATGTATGAAGCGTGCCTGCCTTTCTAGGCGAGGGAAGGGGGGAGGAAGAACGGTTGGGTGTCAACACTCTAATTGGCCATAGATGCTGTGCACTCTGTTGTTGAATAATATGGCGATTTCGTTCACTGCTTATTATCTAACAGGCTAGGAAAGCCACTGCTCCAGTTAGTTCTGATTGAAGTTTTGCGTGCGGCTGTGTGGTAAGCCGTTATGTTTAGCAGGCGAAAGTGTTCCATCAAAGTTTATTAATTCTTACCTCTGTTCAGATATTTCCCTCTAAATGGCTAGTCGTTAATGCAACAAGTCCGATCAGCTATTCAAGGTAGTAGTGATTAGAGCTCCTGTGTGGGTAACATTATTGTGGGGTTGCATAATGGGAAATGCTCTATTTCTTATCTTTTCTGCTTTAAAATTTGTTGGCTTTGGGTAAAGTATGGTAAAACGAACACAAAGAATCGACTTTATTTAATGCATAAAGGGACTGTAGGAGAAACCGTTGCTTTATACCTTAACCGAACGTCTTAAAGATGCATAGGGAATTCCCAAAGCGACCGGAAACAAGACAGTTGCGCTGTGTGAACTTGACGCCTCATGGAAATATGACTCAAAAGTCTGCCACATCTCCGCTTCCGCCTACCCAAAAAAACTATTCTGTATGTAATAGTATTTCTTATTGGCGGTCTCGTGCGGATCGTGTTACAAAATGTAATTGCAGGAAGTTCAATGACCATGATTTTTTAATTCGTTACGAATCGGACGATTTGGAAAGGGTCAAACCCGGCAATGTTCACTTCTACAAGTGGCTTCCTCAAAATGATCTTCTTCGTAAGTTTATATGGCTTCAGTTGAGCTGCCTACTATACGGTTTGTTCGTTGCTTATTAGTATTTGCATGTGTATTGTCCATGTAATCTACTGAGCATGAAATGCCGCTTTGAGTCCTGTCAAATAGTGCATCGATTTGCAAACATATTGGCAAAACTGCATTTGTAAAGCGCATTATGGCAGCGTTGCGTCTAGGAGGTCGTGTCCATTGTGTGTATTTGTTCGTGTGTCATCCTGCCGTGTAGTTTCGGAAACGGCTAGGACTCGAATTATGGAACTCGAATGACGTCTGCTTATATCAATTTTAAGAAGTTGTTGGATCTTGGCCATATTCAGTGGCGGACTTTTTGTAAGATCAAACAGAATGCACTCGGTTTTTAGTCCATGAAACTCGTAAAGTGCGCTGTCTCGGGCAAATTTCAGGTGACACCTAGCAGAGCGACTGTCGTAAGCAAAGCATTGAGTTGAATGACCTGATATCCTGATATCACATCGAACCTTACTAGATGAGAAGTCGTTTAAAAAATGTTTTTTTTCAATCGATGTATGAAACCGGTTGGTCGGGGTGAATTGAGTGACCGAAATGCATGCGGTCCTCCAGTACGGATTTCATTAATGTTGATCTTTAGTTGGAATGATCGGTGCAGGTTTTGTTGCTGAACGTCGACTAAAAATGTGTGTTCATTTTTAGGAGCAGTTACGGAATAGAGACATTGTCGAATGAAGCCTTTCGCAGAATTTCGAGGAGAAACCAGTATTGGAAGGTTTTGATTTCAATAGTAACACAGTCGTGAAACTCTTCCGCATTACTCGCAAAGCGGTGACAGTAAGTTCACAGGGTGCATGTTGCTCGATGTTGCGACTTTTCGGCTGAACCGAGCTTGTATATTTCAAGCTGTCATGCTCATGTATATGTATTCATCAGCTTATTTATACCATGACAATAATCTATTCCAGAACATTCAAAAACACGTCTTTTGATCACTCACGGTGGTTACAATAGCGTACAAGAGGCCATTCACGCAGGCATCCCACTGATTACCATGCCTTTATTTGGCGATCAGTTCAGCAATGGACACATTGTCGAAAGCCATGGACTGGGTCGAATTCTAAGAAAGAACGAAATTAACGAGCAACGAATTGTCGAAACACTTTCGGCTGTTTTGAAAGATCCTCAGTGAGTTCATAAGATCTTTCTGCGTGACTGTTACCAGTTTTATTACGTTCTTCCACCTTCTTTAATTGTTCGAATTGTTCCATGCATCGGCAAGGCATCTTTTACCAAAGACATTGTGGTAACATCGCGCCTGAACTCATGCTTGTGTATTTGTTTTTTGGCGGAACTTCGAGAACCATAGGAGCTGAAGCTGTGTAGTTGAACCGGTCTAGTCTTCACCCTGTGCTTGCTTCCAATGTAGCTCGCCGATCTCGGAGGAACTTAGAGACATTCAAAAGCGCGAAAAAATTTGCATGCGTTCAGCGCCTGCTCGTGCCACATGAAAACGAATCCTGACGGTGGACGATTTATGAATTTCCGTCACGTTCGGACGCTTTATGAAGCGGACTAGGCTGACGAGTGGGACCATCGAAGCCTATATAGTGCCAGCTTCAATCGTGCATTACAAATTGCCAATATTCAGTCAATTTTTGTTCCTAGTTCCATAGTGCTTTATTGCGCTGGATGAAATCGCCTGTCTCCTTCGATTGAAAACCTCCATTTCGGACTGCGGCTACTGTGAACAGATTCTGTCCCAGTGTTGTCCACTTGGAGCGAGAAATGTCAGGTTGATTTTTTTTCTGAAAATATTGCAGATTCGAAAGTCAGTTGTTTACTTACTGCAGATTCATTTTTACGATATCGGAGACTTCTTTGAAGTCGTCCTTCATATGATTAGAAGATCGGCGACTCCTGCATCTAGGGACTTCGCTACCGCAGCGAATCCTGTTTTAGGCTATATATCGAACTGCCTATTCGGATATGACTGAATTAGCAGATTTTTTTATTATGCTCATGAGCAAATTTGCATTTCTAAAACGGATTGTAGCAACATCATATCTGAGCTTAGTTGTAAGGCGTGCGCGTCTCCACGTTTATCCGGTAGTTGCCACTCGGGAATCGCTGAAATCAGCAATGTCATGGAATTTGATACCTTGGAAATCTAGGACCACTCCACCGCTCAATTTCGGACCATTTAACCTGTTGACGCTTCGGCGCACTTTTCTAACCAGACAGAGATTGCGTTCTAAAAGGTAGAAAAACTATTTTCCCTTAACGATAAGATTTAATTAGAAATCCAACGAAAACATTTTGATACTAAGTGCCCAATAAACAAAACAAGGAAACCCTCGTCATTCGTAGAATGTGCGCTCGCAACACGCCATAGCAGTGTTACCAAATTTGTGCCTTCAAAAATAAAGAATCCTGGTATTGACCGAATGCCAGGACGTTCACCAGAACACTCTCTTTCTGCACAGAATGTCATCTCAAACAAAAAAAATTTTGCCCATATCCAATCACCAGGGTGCACCTCATAAATGAGCGGGACATTCAGCCGAAACTCGCCCCGTCAAAGCTTTCAAGATCGTGAAGTAATCATCCTGTAGATACAAGAAAACGGCCGAACGAATGCAGCGTATGATACAAAGGAAGCCCGAGCGCCCAGAAGATCGACTTGTTGCCTGGACGGAATTTCTTGCCGAATTTAAGACGCTCGACGGATTAATCCCCTATGCGATTCATCTTGGCTTCATTCAGTACCACTGCCTTGATGTGATCGCCTTTTTAGCATTATGTGTCACGGTGACTGCTGGAGTTATTTTTTGGTTGATTAAATTGCTTATAAGAGCAGTGAAGATACCTTTCTCACGCAAACAGAAAACTCATTAGACGACTGTGGCTGGTTTGGTCTAATCTTTAGGCGGCAGGAAATTTTTGCATATACCTTCTTTTCCCACCAGTTACACAAATTCCAGTGTTGAAAGGATCTGCTGGTATAGCCGTCGGTCAAGAAGGCAAAACAATGCCGAAACTAACCATGTTTACGCAGTTTCTGCTAGTTCACCGGGGTGGCTTTTTTTGATTCCACATATGCACAGTGCCTTACTTGTTTTACTATGTAAGCGAAACGTTCACTGGAATGTATAAATGAAAGCTCTAGTTTGTCACTGTCAGTTGCAGAAGTGGTTGCATTGCAGTGTACATCGAATCGGTTGTATTGAGTATCTCTCTACAGAAGCGCATTCCAATTTTGTCTTCTTTTACATGTAGAGCGTTTCTTTTGCGGCATCTGCAAGCGTATAAATAAATATAAAATGAAACGCCGTTAAACATTAATCATGGATGACGAGTAGTTTAGCTAACCAATGGCACAATGCCAAAAGTGCCGAAAATAGGCAACTATGTCGAAGCGAAATGAATTTCAAGAAGTCTTATCACAGTTGTCGCATAACCGTGTGCTGTAACGTTATTACAGTACGCCTGTAGCAAGCGTAAATTTTGCATACTGGCCAGGGCGATAGTATTTTGC
>JPKZ01000491.1:268092-284182 GCA_000803305.1 Toxocara canis
GTGAGGATTATTCAAAACATTAAAGAAATCCTATAACAGGGATTAAAAAGTTTATTACAACCAAAGACCTTAATGGCTTTCTATGTGGTGTAATCCGTATTTGGGACAGTCCCTCTTAGAATGAGGTTAAAGAGTGTAATTTGTGATATTTTCGAGCCACGCTAGTCCATCTGATTTCAGCAGTTTCTCGATTTATTTTATCGAGCACATTGTCCAGTTTCCTTCTTTCTTCAAACCTCATTTAGTTGACCAAAAGCGCTTTCTCTTGCTGCATCGTTGTCCCAATTTTTACTTTGCTCTTCCTCTGTTGCTTGTCATTGTTATGTAAAACAGTGCGGTAAGAAGTCCCACTTTTTTTTTTCTGAATACCAATGAGCGTTTCTGTTTGTGCGTTTTCAGTGCCATCGTTATCGTTTGTTAATATCAGCCCGTTGTTTCGGGTGTACGTTCATGCTGTATTTAGTGAGTGCGTGTAACACATAGTCTATGTACTCGCAGAGATGTACTTGTGTGAGTATAGCGTGTATGTCTATATTTTCACCGTCATGTGCACTTTGATTTATTGGTTTGAATAAACGGTGTTCAGCTAGGTACAGTTCAGAGGCGGATACACCGACGGATAAACTCTACAGCCGTTTTCAGCGCCCTAACAACATTTGTGAAATTCCGACACGAAATTTTGCGACTCTCATGTTGCTTCCAATGGCTTTACTTGCCCCGGATCGAGATATTTGCGTATCTTCGTTTCCTCGCTCCAATTTGGCTGCTAAGCTTTTTTTTCAGTTCGGTGCTATGTCGGAGTTGCTTTCGAGTTTGCCAGCGTCGAAACGACCTGACATTTCGAAACCGAGATGGCCGCAGAACACATATGAAGGTCGTATTCGACACTACTGGGCAACAGCGAATCCGAAAAATCTGTTTTACCGAACTGCTGAGATCGAAGCCGCGCAAAAGACTGTCATTGACTACAGGCAACACTTTAGTTACTTTTAAACTTCGAGATTAAACTTCGGATATTTATTGTCTAGGTGACCAGAATGGTGACACTTAATTTGAGGACAGAATCGAATGTGGGAGGGGAGAGGGCAGGGAGGGCAAAGGTAAACATGTAGATTTAAAGGAGAGGGGAGAGGAGGGGGTTTAAAAGAGATAGAAGAAGAAGAGAAGGAGAGACCAGATTCGAGATTCCATTGTGCCACCCTCTTTCATGTACCCATCTCCGATTATAGCAGCAAAAAACAGCTCATTTCTTATCGGAGGTACAAGAATCCGTGTTAAAGAATGCGACATTACAATAGTGTCGATCACAATAAATACCGCGGGCGCTGAGGCACATTGGAAGCCGAAGCTGGTGGTGGGTAATGAAATCGTGGGAGAACCGTAGCGTGCTTACAACGTAGAGGCATAGGTTGCATCCACTGAAGCCTCTACAGTGCAAAGAGTCTGCAACGAAGTCGCTCTTTAGTTTAATAACATAACCCTTCTTGTTCAACTTTATTTTTTGTTTTTTTTTCGCCTCGCTCTTCGGTAATGTAATGTGCATGGGTGGTACATACTCAGCTGGAACGGTGGTAGGAGCCAGTTGCGCAGGGTAACTCAGCAAGAATCGCCTTCTCATCAGTACGAGAACCTCCTTCGGGCTCTGTAGGAGAAATGCATTCTCTTCTAATTTCGGTTCTTTTTCTGCACTCCCTGCCTTACATCCTCCACCTAACCCCGCCTCACTTCTTCTCTACCAGTCGACTAGTCTTTATTAATCAACGGATAAATATCAGCAGCAAGAGCGATAAGGATCAAGGGAGCTTCCCAAAAGCAGGGTTGCAACAGAGGAATTTGTTTGCCAACATTCTAAATTATGCACACATGACAAGGACAGGCCAGTGTTTTAGGGCGACTATAATTACCATGATTTTTAAGCTTATGTGTTAAAAAGCTTATGACGAATTTTTCTTCTCACTAATTCTTCCGTGTTTGGTGCTAACAAAATTTAAACTTTCGTTCCATCATCTGTATCCCTTGCATTCCTCGGAAGTTGAAGCGTTATCTCTCCGATTCACTTTAAGCGATTATAGCCTGAATCAAATTAGAGCGCAAAATGCTATTTTCTACTTGTTCTTCTCCGTTCCTTCAGCTGTTTTCGACTTCCATTTTTGCAGTGTTTCAATTACATTAACGACTCCCTGTTTTAAGTATCCTTTAATCAGTATTTTTGTCTTTTAATCAATATTTTATCTTTCTGTTTGCATTTATTTTGAGTTTTATTTGGCAGATGATTGTACGTAACAAACTGAAGCGCGTACGTTGTGAGAAAACACTCCCTCGCTAGCGGCACTGAACGCGTTCTCGAGCTGATGCAAATCAGCAAATCTTGTCCGAGTAAGCTCCCGCTAACCACTCTCACCAATTCCTCAGCACGGGCGTTATAGAGACTGACGGCTAACAAAAAGCGCGAGCGATGAGTTCATTAGTTTTGGACAGCGGCTACATTCATTTTCGCTCTGTGCAAAGTGTCTCTTGCAAAGGGACTGTTATGGTCAACTTTATGTGAAAAGGAGCATGCTTCCTCTCGCTCAGTAAAGTAAATCTGCAAACAGTGAGGTAATTGTAACTTTGTGCCTTATTTCAGTAGTCTGTTCGAAGCGAATTTACAGTTGCAGTTTGCGCATAGAGCATTTTTGATCCCTAACTGCTTCGAAATATTTTGGAGACTCCTATTTGCACAGTGTTGGCCGAACTGCTTGGTTACAGGTTCTGTGGCTACACTACTTGCTATGCCTCCTCTGCACTGCTTGTTCTTCACCCCTCACTTTGCCCATGCCCATGCCATCGCTAGATTCAGTACCGCATCTGAGGAACCCAATAAATGTTCCACCAATGTCGAACCACTGCGGGTGATGATGTCAATTTTGATTAGCATTGTTTAATTTATAATCAGAGCCGATTATCGAAGTTTAAGGGAAAAAGGCCTAGTGGATGACAAGATGACTGTTGAAGAGCTTTGGAGAAGAAAACATATCTACGATTCGGCTTACCACCCTGATACAGGAAAGAAGATGGTGCTGATTGGCCGCATGAGCGCCCAGGTGCCTTGTAATATGATCATCACAGGCGGTCTTCTTACCTGTTATCAGTAAGTCACACATCCTCAGGTGGACGTGATAATTAAAAAGGTGATTATGGAATGTCCCCAGACCCCATTTAGAAGTTTCTAGGGGTGTTCTTTGATGACTGCCTTAACAGCAATAGTCTAAGTGGCTGGCACTGAGGATGGGGCGTTACTGCCTGGTGGAACCGTTTGCCTCCTTAAGCCAATACTATCGTGCTTTCCGTTGCTTTTTACTAATATCATGTTTGACCTCTTTCGTTGCTTTTCCCGCTGCAACGCTACCTATGCTTGCAAATGTACGCTTGTCGAAAATGGAGCCGCATTTCGATAAGCGATTGTTTTATTCACAGTTGATGATTTCGCTGTTATTGCTCGACCTCTAGCTCGGTTCGTTAAATCGTATGAAACGTTAAATACAAAAACTAGTGTTCGCTGCACATTCAGTCTTGCTCACACAGATAGTCAGCGATAGTCGAGAACGGACACAAGCAAAGCGTTAATCGTTTTGCGCCTTTTGGGCTTTTCTGCACCGATTGTTCACTAAATGCACAATGTTTTTACACGATAAAGAGGTGAGGTATTCAAAGCAATTCACAGTCCCTTGCAGGCATTAGGAAATGGGTAGGCCGATTGTAATAACTCACTCCCCAGTGCGCTCGACATCGTACCGGCGAAAGCTTGCGCACTTTTCATGTACCTTAAAAGTAAGCGATCAGTTCCATACATCCTGAAAGGGTTGTGCAATTTGCAATTGCGACCATCACTTTTGTTCGTACGGTAATGATGAGTTTTCCATAATATCACTCCTCATTATACTTATAAAATACTTCATTATCTGTAACGATAACAAATTGTAGGCATAGTCGATTGCCCATGGTAGCACAAATACACAAGATGAGAAGCAGAGGTGGGTGTAGTAACGGTTTGCTGAACGCAGACGTCTGTAGAATTTCCCAGCCAATCATACTTTCGAGCGCGGCCAATCGCACCTGACATCTGTGATGAGCAAATAGCCGAGATACTCGATGGTACGTTTTTATAGGCGATGGCCGGGCCTAGTTTTCTGGCATTGGGTCAATCAGTCGTTCAACGCAGTGGTCAACTGGACGAACCGCTCTGGCGAAAGCAAAACGACAAAGAAGGGTTTGCTGACAGCTTATTGCTGTGCCACTGGCGGTGCCCTGATTGCGGCGCTGGGGTTGAATGCATGTGTCAAGGTATGAACACCTGTTAACCGTTCATATATCAAGTCATTTTGGAGGCCCTTTTATTCACTATCCGTTATTGTGCATATCCACTGTTCTCTGCGATCTCTGCGATCAGCTTATAGCTGTGGCGCTGGTGGTGCCCTGGGGGTGAAATGACTTCAGTTTAGTATGCTTGGACTAACTTCATGAGTTTCGCATGCCGTTACTCCAGTTCCTCTTCAGGAAAGCGTTCATCGTAGGAAAAAATCGTCAAGCAAAAACTCTGAGTCGTGCGTGCAACTTGAATATATTTAAAAACAATTTTCTGTTACAAACGAGGCAGCGAAGTAAACGACATGTTTTGAGAATACCATTTTTCTTATTGCTCTAAGCCCGTTTCCGACACATGTCCTTCAACGCTCGTCCTTGCTCATATCAGTGCGCAAAATGCTTAGCATCAACTTTAATGAGTAATTCGCTTCCCGAGCTGCGTTGAATTTGAGCTCTTCATCGACACAATCTAAAATGATCTTTTGTGGGTGGTCTAGATATGATGTGAATTTTACCTATTTCTACATGCCTTAGCATTTTAGCCACTTCCTAATTTACAGAACAGAGTAGTTCCCAACCAGACTCATCGATTTTTCTTCTAGTGTCTTTCCTAATTTCGTGCGAAATAGTTTTGAAATCAAATGAAGTAATGGAGAGGATATGAAGCTTTTGTGGGTTTTCCCAACAAACAGTTGACTGATTACCCCGCTATCAATAACTGCAGAAGAAGGTTTTGATCTTTGCCTCATCCCCTGACCTTTCCTCTCCTCACCCGACCACTACTGTGAGCGTGAGTCTGCTTCACACAAGATTGGCATTTGTTCGGTTTCCCTCACTATATAGGATAAGTTTTGGCCCATTTGATACCGTTTTCTCTGCGCAGCAAAGAGTAATTTTTAAACTTTTACAATCTGTAGAATCAGCTTTATTAATTTCAGAATTTCCATCCGCTCATCAATCGACTGGTGCCATTCACTGCAGTTGCTGTGGCGAATGCTATCAATATACCAATGATGAGAAGCATGTAAACGTTCACACTGATTTGTGAATTCTACCTTTAAGACATCCTCTGTACTGCAGTTTTGGTATAAGCACGTACTGAAATTGAGCTAAAGTTACAGTATGCTTGTGCTCAACGTTTTTGTGTTGATAAGCGGCAAATTGATTTGTTTCTTGAGTCGTTACTCAGGAGGAACTTAGGGGTTGGTTTGCAGGTAAAGTTGCAGCAGTCAAAAATATTGAAACACGTTGTGCCACAGCTTTGGCCAATTTCGTATATTTTCCTTTCTCCGCATGGTCTTTCTCGCTGTCTTGTATTTCAGAGAACTTCGAAATGGCATCGATGTGGCAGATGAAACCGGCAAAAAGCTTGGTGCAAGTCGAATTGCAGCTTCGCTAGCAATAGCTCAAGTTGTATTTAGCCGGATCTGTATGGCCGCACCTTACATGGGTAAGATTTTGTCGCATTTTCTAGTCAGTAGTCTGGTCGCAGAGGAAAATGTCGAAGCATTTATGGGGTTCACGTGCCGCCAAATTTCGTATAGTTGGAAGGAGGGGATAAAAGCCACGAATTCTCGTATTTCACGTATTTCACGTATTTCACGAATTCACATAAACGTTATGCAGCGAAACGCATTTCACTTATCGCTGTATAGCATTTCGTTAGGGACGACGTGAAAACGACATCTTGAACACTCATTTGTAAGTGCCAATGTCATTTTATGTTGAATTCGTTTAGCCAAGTACGGTCTCAAGTATCAGATGCGAGAATGACAATAGTATATGACGGCGGGAGAAGACATTGCCTGCAAAATCTAGCCGACGACATTCCGCTTTCCCGTGCAAATCCTGTACAACTGAAATATTGCAATCAAGTTTTATTTTTCTGTGCCAAAATGGTAACTGAACTATTCCGACTCACAGTTTGTTTTATTTTTCGGGTCTTTCAAGCAGAGCTTTGCAGTTTTGACTCCGATCGTTGCTCACCATATGATGAGGAAACCGTGGTACAGAGTAAGTCGCTAGTCTCGTATAACTTCGGTGGCACACGACTGACAAACTTTTATTAAGTGGGCATGTCCTGTTTCTTGCTCCAAAAACTTATAGCAGAACTAGTGAGGCATGCACTTCATTCAGTATTCATACCCTAAAAAAACAGCATTCATTGTCGCGTTTAAAAAAAAGCAAGAGGAAACATGGTCGTCTCCTCAAGCCTTTTTTAATTAGCAGGACAAGTACAGAAAAATCTGAGCGCGTCTTCGAAATATTCAATAACGTCTAGCCATTGAAAATGACTGCTTAGGGTATGGTCGTGACCTCACGGCGTTCTTAAACAACCCTTAAATTTCGAATATCAGAGAGAGGCAAGTGTGCCACTTTGTTAAGGATAATGGTCTAACGATGGAAATTCGGTGGTGCGGTGCGCCTAGCAGTGGTCTTGGCTTAGTTTGAATGCGGAAGTCGCACACTTTGGAAGTGATGGAGTGAACATGATGAAATGCTGCAAGTTCCTGCATACAAACAGCGAAAGCAACTTGAGAAATCACTTGAAAAAGCTTACAACTATTTTAACAAGTAATGCTGGAATTTTCGTCATGCATTTAGTATTCAACAAATCCTGTTTCGTCCTTGCTGATCATGAACACCCGTTCTGTCACGGCGCATCTTGGCACACTCCTATCGTTCAAAGGATTTCTTCTTGGTTGTCACAATTTATTCTTGCAATCACCTCATTTTTAAGCAACATGTAGTCAGTTTGTGTCACATCTAAGATTGTTCTCTTCGTTGCATGTTGTATTGTGATTTGAAGTTGTTGCAGCTGAATAATTTCAACGAAGATGCCTTGTTAGAAAGTTTGAATAAAGATGAGGACCAGGGGACGCAGAGTAATTAACGGAAGGAAAACTGTTACGTTTAGGTCCGTCTATTTAAACGTAATAAACAATATGGCTTGAAGAACGACCCTCATAATTACTGGCGAGGTGGAAAGATCAGTCGAGCTTTAAGATTAAGCGATGATTGAATTGCAGTCGAGTCGATACATGAACGCGGTTTGCCAAACGATATTTTGCGGACTTGTTCTGGCGTTTTCAACGCCGTTATGTTGCGCATTGTTTCCGCAGTGGTCTTCTATAGAAGTGAAGAAGCTGGAGAAAAACGTTCAGGAGAGCATCGGCAAGCAGCACACAATTGTCTATTTTAACAAAGGCCTTTAATTGCTTTTACCAAATGCTAAATTAAAAAACTTTTGATTTCCAGAATGAAGTATTGTTAGTAAAATTGTAATTGTTCCGTTACTGTTGTTGCGAATGCGCTTTTGCCATTTTTCTTGTACTACACATTTGGAAATGCTGTCATTTACGCACACTGTGAACAGACCAAAAGACTGAACCGTCTACGGCTCGGGAGAAATAATTGCGGAAGAACAGTTGGATGCATCCCCCAAGCGATGTTCACTGGATAGGGAATCCGACGAAGAAAATGCCAGTTTAATGTAGAGCATTATTAGGTCAACAATGTGTTGTACATTGCATATGTCTTAAGCCTCGCGTCAGATGCGCCAGTATGGTGAGTGTTTGTGGGAACTGGTAAACGCATCGAACAGACGCTATACTTTGTGACTTTTCTACATCACAAAACGTGCTTCCCATGCACGGCAAAGCATTCATGCTCAGCCTAAGATTGCGCAAATAGCATCGGGAATGTCTTCACTCTCACTGTCGTTCTGTGAACGAATTTCGGTCCTTCACACTTGTTTTAGCTTTGAGCATCACCAATGTGCTCAACTTCATCAACACTTGCCTGCCCATGTTCAGGAATTTCTGTCAACTCCCATGCGCTTTCCCTTGCTCGCTGTCATCCCTCTCCCACCTCTCACTGAAGTAGAGAACAGTTAATTAAACAGTCTGACTGGAGGCTAAAGAATAATCGTGGAGAAATTTCGTAAGGCCATGCCTCACTGGCGCGTAGAGAAGTTTAGCATTTTGCCACACTCCTACCGTATGGAACTAGCATGTTTTGCGAAGTTATGTTAGTTACACTATTGCGTATAGAGCTCAAAAGTGCAAAAAAATTTCGAAAAAAATTCGTTGAAATAATGTTAGTTTGTGAGAATTGACGTTTGTAGGTCAAAAATCCCACACGTAGAGCATCGCGCGAGTCACAGACCACCTATTGCGCTTGCGCTCATCATACAAAGCACAAAAAATTGACCTACTCTGAGCTGAGTTACACAATCGAACAAGTAAAGCATGTTAAATGCGCTTCAGAACACCTTTGCACATCTCATGCCTGCTTCTCTCTCATTTGAGTGTACTCTCTGACAGCGTCTCTGCTTCTTTTTACCTCTCCCACCGCTGCACTATCTCGCCGCTCGCTAATTCTGTAGATATTACGCCCTTCTGTACATTTCCGCAGAATGCGTGAAAGTACCAAGCTGACATCCTACATAGCAAATCCCAAAAATTAGAGCTCAGTCACATCTATACGGGCTCGCGGCTTCGCCGCTCGCTACACCTTTACGTACATTTGTTTGGAATGCGTGAAACTACTAAGTGCAAATCACAACGTTTCTCAAAAACTGCACCTCTCTGACCTCAATGTGCAGGGTCGCGACTTTGTCGCTAGCTTACGCGGCTTCGCCGCCCGCTATTTAATCAAGTTTCGATCACCATACGTAAGCGCATTTTTGCAAAATTCTATCCATCATATCTCATCAAATTCCTAACCAAATTCAGTTGTTCTCGGATACTTTGAATCAGCTCGTCGAGATCTATCGAACGACATTACATTCGTAGAGATCTGAGACAAAAATTTTTTTCGAAAAATTTCACGTACCGACCTCATGGATCGAAAAATCGCAAATTTTGAGGTCTTATATCTCGTCTCCGGAGTCGATTTAGGAAAGACTTTGACATCGTTGTAATCAGCTCTGGGAGCTGAACTGAACTGAACGCAACAATTGCATTGCAGAAATCGACATTTTGGGATTTCTGGCCAATCGATTCGGTCTGACCCGTATCTCAACGGTCCGAATGGTCCATATAGCAATCGATAACTTATCAATGACCGATTAGAAGGAAAGAAACCACAGTCCGACTGGAGCAACCACTGCCGAGATATGAGAGAGAATCTTTATTTACAATAAAGAAAGCATGTAACAACGCCTCCAGAGAAAAAAAAAGTATACACGAAAGGTATAATATATTCATAAGTATAAACACTGCAATTAACCATGCGTCCAAATACCCATAGACATTGATGAGAGTAGGAAAAACAAGAGATCATAAGCAATGGGCATGTAGGAATGCATAATAACAGTCGATAATGAATTACAGCCGGCAAGCAGCAGGTATTGTCGTTAGATCACACTGCTCCAAGCGTCGCTTAAAACAAGACAAATTACCAGCCATAACGACATCACATGGCAAGGAGTTCCAGATAGGTACAACACGAAAAGCGAAAGAGTTAAGCACATCAGTTCGACTCGTTGTCTTCCTTTCGATTTGCAGAAGGTGAAACCTCGAGCGTGATGCAAACTTTGCAAAAGAAAAAATGCTCTTGAACGGAATTCCCGAAAAACCTTTAACAATCTTAAAACATAAATGTAGGTCGAACTGAGTTCTTCGATACCATAGAGGTTTCAAATCAAAAATGCGAAGTCGCTGCTCATAATTGGGCTGGAACGGTCCACGAAAAGCTTTCCTAAAAGCCATCTTAGTAAATCGTCGTTGGACTCTTTCGATCATTTCGATATCCCTTTTCACAGACGGGGACCAAACCTGAGTACAGTATTCTAAGATGGGGCGACAGTAAGCAACGAAGGCTTTCCGATAACTTTCAAAGCTACTGTATTGCCCAGCGCGCAGAATGTAGTTCGCTACTTGGGCAGCTCTACGCGAAACTTCAACACAGTGATTATGCCAATTAAGGTCGGAACTCACATAAACACCTAGATCCCTCATCACTTGCTTTGCAGGAAGATCGAACATTAAGCTCAGAAATAGCCTCTCTGACTATGTCTGAATCTATGCTGATGGCACCCAGATGATGCGGCATATTCACGTGGGAGGACGGAAGAAACGCCATGGATACCTCAAACTTCGGTAATTAAACCGTACTAATACGACCGGTCTCTTAAATGCTAGTTTCAGTAAGACGTGCGCAGACTCTGAAATCTTCCTAACTGCCCATATCATATTTTAGCCTTATGATTGTTTCTTGAAGTCCTATGATGATCAGAAAACAATATAACAAAATGGAATTGATGGAGGTCTTGTGTAAGAAGGAAAGGAGTAAAGGAGAGTGGGAAGCGGAAAAGGGTACCAAATGGGGGAGTGACGTATGCGAAAGAGAAGATACAGAAGGTTGCATATCTGCTGCTCTCCTTCCAACCTTAAACCTGCTCTGTATGGTACAAACTTCCATCAATGCGCTCTGCTTATCTTGTCTTTATAAGACATCCCGCACGTTTAAGTTGGCTGCGAAACCATGTCAACGACAAAACACGGTTGCATGTGTTTTACTTGTTGAGCATGAACTTTGAAGGCGGCCGGGTTATGCCCATTCCGTCGCTCAGGTATGTGTCTAGATGTTGAAAGCAAACGAAATTACTGGGTTAGACTAACATCCTAGAAAAATTGATTTCGCCTTACTGATCTGTACGTACGGTTGCGTATCTATTAAGATGACGTTCTATGGAAGCCGTAAATGGTAGCGGAAACCACATGCTTCATGTCTTGAAAATTGTTGGGTCTGCTGCGATGGACATATATCGTCGCATGGCTTCGAGAGTATTTCGCATTGAGTAATTCCAGGTGATCATAACTGTTGTGATTTTGAAAGGCCTGAACGTAAAATCTAGAATTTTTCGAACTGACATCCTCTGGTAGCCCTCCTTTCATGTGCTGTTTCTGCCATTATTTGCCCGGAATACACTTTGTTCGCCAAATAAGAAATGCGCATGCATCGTTTAGTACTTTCTATGGAACGCAATTCGTCAAATATTTCCCATGTGCACAATTCAATAAATGCTGCAATAAACTTAAGCTCGCGTCAATCGCAACAAAGAGCGGTCATCGACGTGGAGTGTAATTTCATTGGCATGCTGCAAGAAAATAGGAATTCCAATATAAATAACAAACCTAACCAGTTCACTATACTCTTAAACACGTCTAATAATGATTATGACCATCAATATGACTGGGACTAAAATGGTCATTATCTGGAAAATCCTCCAACAGTGAAAATGAAGCAGAACGACTCCTGTTGAATTGTACACAGGATGACCGAAAAGATCGAATTACCTGCAACTGTTTCACCGAAATTTTCTCAAGTGGTTCTATGGAGACTTTGTATCTCTTCAAAAAAAGCATAGTGCAATCACAAGTCGAGGAGTTTTGGTCGTACAGTTTGGGTGAGAGAAGGATTTTGCCTAAATAGTTTCGAAATAAAGCGGTTGCGGTGACGTTTTCAAAAACTCTTTCGCATGGTCGATGGAACTACAACAGAATTCGAGTCATGGGCGGGTTTATTTCTTCCCAATCCTTAGAAGTGTGAGGGAAAAAGGAGGAGGGGGAAGGGGTGGTGGGATGGAGAACGACGCTGTTTTTGGGCTGAAATGTGTGGCTAACAACCTTCGGTTAGGAATTTGCACGTAATTTTGGATCAAACTGCGTGCTGTTCGAGCCTTCAAAAATAAGAATGAAGCGCTACCGACGAAATCTTGATCTGCAAATAATTATTGTGCTGAAAGCCTGAGAGAGGCAGGAAAATCACACTTCAAGCAAATATACAGATTCTCAAACGTCCATTTCTTTGAGGCCTTCCTCCCGGCAGCGTCCAACTAATCGGGAAACGTGGAATTTGCAGGTTACTCGTCCTGAGTCAGAACTGGTTGGGAGGCACCATCTGCCATCGGAACTGGTCAAAGTGGCTGATATCCTCTGCCTTTTTTGTTTCCAGTATTCAAGCCAGCGCACTCAAATCTTACAAAACGCTTAGCGCACCTCGCCTCCCCTGATCGCTTACTGTTGGACAGAATCAGTATTGCCGTCCTCAACAAGCTGATACTGTTCAAGCAGTCTCAGATCAGGAGATGATCTGTGAGAAAAGCCTGCGTACGGTCATCAAAAATCTCCTGAAACGAGAAGACAAAGATGATCTAACAGAGGTTTCCGACCTACAACATGCGCGAAATGGCAAATATTGTCGGTATCGGCGAGTCGCTGCATCCTGAACAGCTACACTGCCACGGACCTCGTTGGAACGATCGCGCTTGAATACGGGGTGATTCGAACGGCAGTCCTCAGCAATTCACTAATGTCTGTTTCTGCGACGGACGGGTTTGCCGCCTTAATCACTTCCGGTCTCTCCGATTGAACTCAGTCCCTCCCGCTATTACGTGCTGCCGCCAATGGGATTGAATGCCACTATGAGAGGAAGAAGATCTGCGACGAGATGGTTCAAAACACCGGTGAATTCAGGATTCTTCCTAGTAGTCTTGCTATATGCGAATGTCGCTCCCCCTCCCCCCCTCCCTTCCCTCCCTTCCTTCAAACTACTTGGTAACATTAACACTGATGCCGCTTCTAACTGTCACCAGGCTCCAGGTTCAGCCGGCAGTCAATCATTCCCACCATCTCACAATTCGTTCTCAGCTCGCAAATTTGCTCGAAATTCCTTTTATGTATTGCGATATACACCCAGTCCTAGTTTCCAAACTATCTAAGCTGCATACCACTTCATCTCTTTCTGATGCCGGTATTATTTATATCGTGGAAACTTGCACAAACGCTGCCATCGTGGGTAGTTCTAATTTGTTATACCGTTTATCGAACAGACAGGTTGGACCGGCTTTGCCGGGGATGCTTGATTCTTGCTCTAAACATATTTCACCTGTTCCTGCTACTTCTCATGTTGCTTTAGGCATCGAACATTGCGTCCTGCACTACATTTAAATGTCAAATTTGCGTCCTTCCATGTTTTGCTTGCTGACACATCTGCTGCTGTTAATCTCTTAGCTGACAATTCCCATATCTTTGTTAATTGCATTCTTTGCGGGGATTTCAACTCACAACGATTGACTGGCACTCCATCTTGGCTACAGATAATCTGGGCTGACTCTTTATTCCTCATTCCTTCGCTAAACGCATTTAATGAGCAACTCACCTTGACAATATTTTTAATCTCTTCTTTTCTATCAAACCTCGAACCTTGTTTCTGCTTTTCAACTTACTCCCAACGTTTCTGCATTTGGTCGTCGCTGTTTGCCGATACTTTTTGATACTGCCGCTCCGTTCTCAAGAGCAGCATATCTGTTTTCAGAGATTTTCCTAATGATAATTATGAAGAGATTTCTGTTTTTATGTGATTTGGACATGGCACTTTCCAGATTTTTCACAACTGGTGACAGATGCTAGAATTTAATTTTTTTTCTTACAAGCAACAGAAGCTTTCATTCCACCGAAGTTAAAATACTCCGGATACGTAGTTTTTTTTAAATTCATCGAAGGGCGGGTAAGCAAGAGATTCCTACTGATGTAGTTGTTCCCTCAGCTGAGTGTAAAAATGTTGCCAATTACTAGAGAAAGGCCTTCGATGGCATTCACATTAACCTCGACTGCAACACTCACGTTAAGAGCCTTATGACGATTGTCGTTCCAAACTGAGGGTCAGAAGCTAATGATTCTACTCTTGCACTCAAAATATGCAACGGTGCCGTACTGAATGACAAATTATCTATAGCAAACCCCACAATATTGTAAGGTCATACTTTGCCTATTCAGCTACTTGTTGTAATCATGTAACCCTTCAACGAACGCGGAACAGCGTATATTGACTGGTCATTGAAATGGTCCCTTCGCATCTGTGTTTTCAGATTTTCTGTTCCTCATATTGATCTATATGATGATCCACCCGTGTCATTGAGAAAAGGGTGTTGTAAAAATATAACGTGTTCTTATGTGCTTGGAACATGACAACACTGTGTTCCGACTGTTTTTCTGATCACTGCTTCGTTACTCATTCTAAGCTATCGTTGAAATCCGACATCAGCAATATTATGAAATGTCAGCAATTCTCAAAACAAATACTACAAATGTCATCATCTCTTTGGTTCCCTTAAGTTCTCTGATATTCTTTTTTATGTTCGATCTTCGAAAGCTATGTCTGGCACTCCTGCGCTTGAGAGAGGGCCATATCCACTCCGAGCCCATCGAACGATTTCTTTTTCTTTTGCCAGAATCGCGCTCAGAAATTGTAGTTATGAAAAGCAGGAATATAGCAAACGTCCTGGCCTGATGGGTCTTGAACATCTTGAAGCGAGAAGATCTAAAATGAACCTATGCACCCTCTACAAAACCTCATTTGGATTCGTCCATGTAGATCGACCTCAACTTTCTATTTCTCCTAATGACTGGGGTGCAAATAAATTCCAATTACGAAAATAACTTCACTCAAAACTTTTGCAAACCGCTTAATTAACCGTTGCAATTCAGTTGAAACCAAGGTGGTTCAAGTCTTTTAATCAATACTGTTCATTTCAAAAGGAGGCTTGGTCGACTGACTTCTTTGCTTGTCCCGAGCAGCTTCGTCTCGCTCACTTATAAGCATCTCTTAACCTCCTATGTCCTCTTTGTATTTTTTTTTTGCCTTGTTTCGTTTCATTTCATGTGTTTCTGTTCTTTTCCGACGCACATTTCCACTGTTCATTTCTTCAAACTTTGGGTGTATTTCCCGTCTAATTCTCGCAAACGGACATATTTATTGATATTATTTGAGCAAAGCTGGCAGCGTAGTTTTGGTAACGATAAGATTTCACTCAAAAAGCTTAATGAAACTGAGGAGGACAGGTGCATGGTGGAATTAAGGGGAAGTTTCTGCAAGAAACTGCCAAAAGGAATAATACCACAACCAAAAAAGCTCTCAACGACGAGGTAGCATTAGACGGACAGGATTACTGCTTTCTCGGTCTTCTATACCTTTTGGGTCTTATCCAGTCCGATCTCCTAGTAAATAAGTGGGTCCGCAACGGACGACCGTTCGGCTGTTCAGCCTCAAGAGCCAACAAACCACGAGAAGCTGAAGACATACGCCGCAACATGGCAGACCTGACCCATGGCCGTGCCATTAAATCAGTCGTAGTCGGCGACGTTGAAGGCACCATCATGGCTGTCGAAGACCTTAATAGCTTCATCGTTGTGGTAGAATTCCTTGCTGGTTCCGGTTGTGTTGCATTCACCGTTCGAGCCAACACAGATACTCTCTCTGCTGTGGAACCTGCCGGCTGCGCAGTTATTCCACTATTCGTTGATAGATTCGCTGTTGAGGTATCCGGTGGTCCCGCAATCGTAGTTAATGTGTTCGTAACGGAAGAAGTCGCCCGCTGTCCCACCGCCGTCGTGACCATTGACAGTCTTGCTGCAACAATCACAGGTGCTGTCATTGAAGGAGAAAAAACTGCCCGTTTCAACCATTCTACATTACTATATGATTGAGGTTGAGTTGTAGAAGCTGTTGATGAAACAGCGGTAGTGGCTGACTCTGATGTGGACGGAGTTGTCGCTTGCCGAGTCGTTGAAGCGCTAGTTAGCGGAGTCAGTGTCGCGGAGTTGGTTGATGCAGTAGTGGTACTGGTTGACTCTGATATGGACGGAATTATCGTTTGCCCAGCCGTTGATGCGCCAGTTGGCGGAGTCAGTGTATCGGAGGTGGTTGATGCAGTAGTAGTACTGGTTGACTCTGATAT
>JPKZ01000501.1:0-14942 GCA_000803305.1 Toxocara canis
CTGGTAACAAAGCAACCGAACGACCTAGCATGAAATTTCTTGATTTGGAACAGGGGAAAATTCTAAAGAATTCAGGAAGGAGGATATGGAAGACAGCGAGATCGCCCATTCATACACATAAATACAACTCCCTCCCAAAAAAAAAAGAAGGCACTGCCGAACAAAAAGAGGGGAAACTGTTCAAGAAGAGTGACAAAAATGATAAGATCCTCAAAAGATGGCAACTTGCCTCCCGCATCCATTCCACTCGCACAGATAGTCGCCTCCACAATCGGCCGATGTCGACGGCTTACCCCTATCGGTATGCGAGTCTACCGGTTTGGGCGTAGCAGACGCTGAAGTGCGTCTTCGTTTGACGAGTGCAGGTGAATGGACTGCAGATGAGGAAGACGAACATCGTGATTCGCTGTCCTCGTCATGTACCGTGCATGTGCTTGACGTGGACGCGACACGAACGTCCGCTGCCACGGATTGTCGTGTCCCTCCATTCGGTTGCACCCCACCGTCCGCTGAAGTGCTCGCCGTATCTATCTGCAGTATTCGACAGGGTTCGGAAACCGAATGAAATAATAAATTTAGCAGCGATTCAAAAAAAATTCTTTTAAAAAAAAGTCAAAGAGTCCTATCTCTGCTTCCAGCAAAAGCGCAGAGCACCCAAAATGAATCCAACTAATCGAGTGTCTTCGAAAAGTGGAAAACCCTTTGGTCACTAGCACATATAAGAAAAAATCATTGGTTAAGCGCGTCCAAGTCACAAGCTGCCAACAGAACGAAGTGGATTATACCGAGAATAACGCAGCTTTCAACGCAGATAGCTCAACAAGTAGTATCACTTTCATCACAATGTTAATTATAAATCTCTTTTACGCGGTTCTGTTAACACCTAAATTAATGTGACACAGGCAGACATTTCTATGAAACGGTGGACTAATACATAACAATATTTTGTAAATTAAGTTTTAAAAAAGTGCAAGAAACCAACAATAAAGGCGTCCTCGAAGAACTACAAACATTAAATCATTACCAGATGAACTATTTGTCAAACTTCCGCGAAAGTGGGGGTATTTGACCGTTATGATAACCCCTCGGTCTATCTCCGATGAATTCTTGCCTAGCTCACGCTCATCTCCCAAAAACGACCAGGCTGTCTGATTAGATTATTAAAATGAAATAAGAAATCGAAAAACAAGAAACTGCTGAGAAAACAACGAACCGGAATTTCGCCATTTGGCAAAGCTACTGTTCCGTTCACGGACCGATTGTTATGCACAACCGACTGAGTGGAAGACTGATCATGATTAGCTGCCGTTTCACAACCGTTCGCTCTAACATCGCCATTCATAACTTTTTCTTCCACCATTCCGTTCAGACGTCGCGCTACTGCACTTTTTAGCTGAGGCTGAAAATAAATGTAATTTTAATTGATTCAATAGGCTGAAATCAAGAAACAGAGTCGACAATAAAAGCGAAATGCACTTGCGATCGATCGTGACCTTTAGCTATCGGCACCAGCACCAACAATAAGCTTCCGCTAAAGAGAACGAAACCATATTGTTCCAGAAGTCAGCCATATTATAAAAGTATAAGAAAAGCACTGTAGGCTGCTGCATCGGAATACTGTTGCAGAATTCTATTTATGGCGAAAACAATTACCGCGCACAATCAAATTGAAGCTACAGTGTTAGGAAGAAAGACTTCAGCTTGCCAGAAAGATGACAAAGTAGGAATACAGAGATTGACTATGAAAAGAAAGGATATGGTTTGCGTGAGACTCTGGCTTCGAAGAGAAATATGCTTGAGTGGTCATCAAATCTGAAAACAAGCTGTATGCAGCCCACAGACAGAAGAACAAAAAAATAGCGAATCTCCAGAACAGCGCAGTACTTGGGGAAGAATGAACGCGATAAGTTATGGTAGCCTTTTAGTGAACTCACTTATTGCACAATAAGGCAAATTCGCGGAATAAAATTTACCAAAACCAATAAGCCTTCATTTGCGTTCGTACATGGCAGCCCCTTATAAATGATGCTGCGTTCGCCATCGCAACTACATTTATTCACAGACGTGTGACTGCTTATGAGAATCGCCAAAAACTTACCGTTTCAGCAACGGTGTGCTGTCCTTTCGACGCCACAAGTAGCGGAGCTTGTGAGGCAGCAATGACCTGAGGTGGAGCGCTTGCCTGCGGCAAAACACGGCATGTGTTCTCGACTCGAACGATCTTCGCCTCATGCCGGCCATCATCCGGAATGAAATCGCGCGCTTCCACCGCCGCACGACATACCTCCAATTGTACCTGAATATCATCATCGCAACCGAATTTAGCTTTTGGCTTTTCTAGCCAAGCTCATATGCCACTTCTGACTTAAAAGTTCGGCAACGCGCATAATCCGCTCGATCAGCCGCCCTGCACTGAACACCGATAACGCAGAGGGGCGAGATTTTCAAAAAGGAAAGAACGCCGCTAACCTACGCTCAAAAATTACGAAATGACACCCAAAAAACGTCCACACATCTGTTGAAAGCACATACATTTCAATATTAGTAGGACGATATGAAACAAGAAGTAATTAACGGTAACCTTGAGTGCCGCTGAACCAGCATTACTGAACCATTCCTTCCTGCGCCTCATGTGATAACAGTCTCCTTAAACGCCCCTCTCTCGTTTCCTTGCCTAAGAGTATTTCCCAACCCTAATTACACCCATTATCTTCTTCGCCTCAACTCCCTCCCTTTTACAATTTCTCTGTCCTCCTAATATCTCCCTGTGAAACTTACAAACCCCACTCTCGCCGAATGCCAATACACTAAGTTGAAGAGAAACAGCGAATGACAGCCTCGTTCTCCTGCAAGTGGTAGAATCTGAGTGCTTACGATTTATGAAAGTCTAATCTATGCCTCTAATACCGCATTTGCTGACGCTTGACGACGATACGCCGAATACGTTGGATAATTTCGCACAAGCATAATTGCTCATGCAAAAATGTAACGGGCTTCCTTCGACGAACAGTATGAGGGATAGCGATATCACGAAAACATATGCGAAATATACCAACAACTAGAAAACGGCTAATAAATGGCAACCTTTCGGAACGCTTTTCATTCGTCCACCACCATAGTGCTTATGATGGCAATATCTCCTTCCAACGATACGCGTATATCGCCACCCTAGCCGTCTATACGTCTTGCATACGTCATGTGTTAATGAATAACAAATGTGATTATGTTGTGAGGAAGGCGCAAATATGAAAACTAGAAGCCCTACTGGAAACAACGAAAACATCAGCCGACTTCTCAATTCGAGCATGGAATGCGCCTGTCGTCTCATACGCACGACGACGATGTTTCGCAGTGAGGAATTTCGGACAAGGCGACGATTGATGTGATAGACTGCAAGAAGATTTCTCCCAACAAACTGACACATTTAGCTATGTTGAGATGCTCACTAATAATCGGCAAGTATCAAAAGGTACTACAGTCTTGGAAGAGCTGAAGATCTGTGAAGAGAACGAACTAGTGACCCATTAATTGACGAAGAACTTTAAACTATTACACCACCGTGCTCGCATTAATGAATGAAAAGTGCAAAATATGGGGATAAAGGTAGCACAACAAGATGCTAAAGATAAGAATGCTACCTTATTTGGTCCAGGAAGAAAGCCAGTACTGGGGATACCGGTTGACGCAGAATCGCTGGTCGAGGCACGAGAAGCGCCCGGCCTCGACACTTCTTCAGAGAGATTGGAAGCAGGTGAATCTGATCCGCTGGCATTCACCTCACCCCTGAAATACTGTTTTCTTAACATGACGATGCCATGCTCTAAACAAAATACTAGGGCCCGTATGCCTTCTCGAAAACACGACCTCTCCTCACACCCCGACAGCAACATCGCCAAAGACAATCGAAAGAGGAAGTCCAAAAGAATTTTCCCCTCAACCGTATTCCCCTCCATCCCCCTCCCCTCCCTTCCATGAATGAGCCCACCACTCCAATCTCCTCAAACGGAGGGATGAATGTCACAAGTCACAGCCTCATTTCGAAATGACGCTGCAAAAAGAATTATGCAAGAACAGGTGTGGGGCAGGATGGACCGAAATTTTCTCGCTTGATGGGCTTCTGATGGTCCCTCAAAGTGCTATGCAGCGGCGTTACAAGGTGACACATTTGACATTCCCGGCCCGTCAATCACCATCGGAACAAAAACGTCCTCCTGCTAATCCGGTAGCATTCCATCATTTGCATTCTTTGCGCCATGTCTTAAGACCAACCTATCAATGGACGGATCTCTACAATCTACCATTTAGTTTCCCATGATACGGAGATCCCAACCGTATAAAACAGCTGCCTATCACGCGTCATTAGCGGAAGAACAGGAAAAAAACGGGCAGGAAATGATGTTGCAAGCAGATCCATATGAAAGCAGAGATCTCAAGCCAGTCGGGAAACCACGAGGAGGATGAGGAGGACGTGAAGAAGAGAAGCTGATTGCGAAATTTAAAACATACCACTGTTATCACGAATAAAGCGCCCTCTCCTAGACCTCCTGTTCAAAAGTTCCTTATGTGGGACGAATGAGAGGAAGGAATGGGTGGAAGGGAGGAAGGAAATAATCTACAGAGTAAAGCAATTCCTCTCAGATCTGCTGCTTGTAACTTTCCCTGGAGGACGGAGGGGAAGAGAGAGGATGCGAAAGAAAGCCTGGTGAACAGTATATAAACTGACTGTGTCAAGGAGGAGGTAGCTTTTTCTGCCCACTACCTTATTTCGTTTTTCATTTTGAAAGCTTGCGATAATTCTGAGCGATGGAAACCTATTTCGAGATGAGATCTACGTTTCCCAGTGTCCACTGAACGGGACGCAGTGAAGTGCTATGAACCAAGAGCACCGTTTCAGCTACTTTAAGTAATCATAAGACGAACGATTGCGCGGCTGGACTGCCGACATGACCGTTTAGCGTGGTTGACTGCGTACCATCGGAAAGCATTTTCTGCACAAGGGGATGTGACGCAACCATACCCGTCGATGTCGATGAAGCTACAGTATTCGTCGTTACCGCAGTACCGGCATCAAAAAAAAAAATTTGTTAAAACATTTACTATTATTATTAGCACGGCAACAAACAATAATCCTGTGGATCAGAAAATCTCGTTCAAATTTTTTCATTCTGCTTCTCATTCGCTGCTACTACTAAAGGCTACCACCCCATAAAACCTCCGGCACTACTCCCATATATTTCCAAAACAATTACTCTCAAGAACTCCCCCATCTCTTTCCTCCCTGCTGACCTTCTCTGCCCTAAAAAAACGGCAAAACGTATGAGCTTGCCTTCTGCCCTCCCCTTTTATAACGAAGGCGGTGCCACTTTTGCTTAAATATCAGTGGCTGAAAATATTTTGGTGTCATCCAGACCAGCTGAACTTCGGTTTGGATGAAACCAAAATAAGTTGGTTTAGATGAAAGCACTCCTCGGTAACTAAATCCTCCAAGCTATGTTTACACGTTTTCAGCTCACCAATCGTCATTCCAGTTCGGTGGAATTTTAAACTATTCAAAATGAGCTCTCTTTATTATATTTATAAATTGGCACCGAACACAAAACAACATCAAAATATATTGCTTAATTATGTTTAGAACGTAATGACTTGTAAAATGCAAAAGAAAGTTAAGTAACTGACTTATCCCCTGTGAGCAATTTAAACGTAAACAAACGAATAAACAAGTCCAACACTCCTCCACATATTAATAAACTAGATCAAGTGCACAATCAAGCTCAACAAGTGCCAAAGCTTAAAAGGCAATACTCCACCCTTTGCCAGCGCGGAAATACTCAATGACGTAGGTAAAAGCAATCCACCCCCTTCCCGCTCCTCTGATATATAGGGGGTATTTGTAGACCGCCCAGCAAGAAGTGATCACCATGAGAAGATTTTGATTTCAGAGTGAAATCAAATATAAAGGAAGCTGAAAAGAAATTTTGCAGCAATTGGCACCCAATGTCAGATTCTTCCTTAATTCTTCTATTATCGAAGTGTGACTGCCCCAGTACCACTGAATCTTCCAACCGTAAATTGGTTAATTCTTAAGCAAACATTATTCAAACGAACATATCACTCTACTCACCTTGTCAGAGATTTTATCACTGCGTCTATGGTATGATAATCACTGCGTCTACGGTATGATATTCAGTGATAAAATCGTGTCTATCGTGCAGCTAAATAAATCAAGTGAACTCAAACTAAATTCAAACATACCAGTTGTACAAACAGTCCCAATGCCATGTCCTTTACTCAGTTTCACATTTTCAATTACCATCGACGAAGAGTTCGTTCCAACCCGCACAACTGCCTGCGGAAATATGGCCCTAAAATGTTGCACTTCCTTATAGACCACACCGTAAAAGAGACTTAGAGACAACTTTTTTCTGTATTTATTACTCGTTGGGATTTCTGTTCAACCGATTACCCATTCATTTAGCTTACTCAGCGAGATGCTCAAACAATTTATCTGATATCGAATATTTTTCAAACGAACATATCACTCTACTCACCTTGTCAGAGATTTTATCACTGCGTCTATGGTATGATAATCACTGCGTCTACGGTATGATATTCAGTGATAAAATCATTGCGTCTATCGTGCAGCTAAATAAATCAAGTGAACTCAAACTAAATTCAAACATACCAGTTGTACAAACAGTCCCAATGCCATGTCCTTTACTCAGTTTCACATTTTCAATTACCATCGACGAAGAGTTCGTTCCAACCCGCACAACTGCCTGCGGAAATATGGCCCTAAAATGTTGCACTTCCTTATAGACCACACCGTAAAAGAGACTTAGAGACAACTTTTTTCTGTATTTATTACTCGTTGGGATTTCTGTTCAACCGATTACCCATTCATTTAGCTTACTCAGCGAGATGCTCAAACAATTTATCTGATATCGAATATATACGCTTCCCTATACGTCAGTCACATTACAAGACTCGATACACGTTTGGCTGATCAAAGCAAATATCACTGTCGTAAAAAAAGGACACGGTCACGGCAGCTTCCTCGAGTACTAATGATTAGTGAAATCGGAAATAACTACGTTGCCTGGCTCACAATGGTAACCGATCTTTAGAAAGTTGCGGCTAATGAGGACGATTACCATTACTTATTTCAATCACCAACACTCGCTTCTCTTCGAACTGAATCGTCCACCGTCATCCACCAATAACGCACATCACAGTCAATCTCTCCTCCTCTCCCTCTCTCTCTCTCTCTCCCCCCCCCCTCCATCCTCGTTACACAATAAAAGCAACTCACTTGAGGATATTGGTGAACATCTGAACAGATCCGGATAGTGCGTTGTAGTGGTTTCTGAGATCATCCACATAGCATGCGTACAGTTCTCCTCTTGGTGTCACATGACCCGTCTCACTTAAACAATTCAACCGCAACCACTTCGCAGTCAATTGTTCAACCTGAAATACGCACTGATGAGCCGTACGACATAATTATAATGGAGCTGAAAAAGCTACATTATAAATAAAACTCATGACTGGAATTCGGGAAATGATATGGGTAAAGTTTGGTTCTTTTCAAGGAGGCACGTTCTACGGATGAAACACAACCACTGCGTCTTTCATGCGAATCACATAAATAAATAAATAATAATAACAACAATGATAATAAATATGGTTTAATAATATGAATCACATACGAATACGAATCACTTTAACAAATAAATGTGTTACTCACTTCATCACAGCCGTCGATAAGACTAATAAAACCAAAAGAAGAAACACATCCCATATCTGCGCAATTTGCCAGCCGTTCATCACTGCGTGACCGAATACCATAGTTTCCATTAATTCATTAAACCATCATTGAAACTGTCTGCATTCATATCCTAAATACCGTCCCCTTCCCCCCCCCCCCCCCCCACTTTGAATGATTTCATCCCAAAAGAAAACCATTCGGACTCTTATCACAAAACCTCACTTTGAACATCACTCATTAATCCCGAATCCTCAATAGGTGAACGTTTTAAGACGGCCCTGGTGACCATTAACCACCACAATACATTCGACATTAAACAGCGCTCCTCTCCTTCCTCTTTTCGCCTTATCGTTCGAGGTGTGAATACCTTCGAGTAGAAAATACCATATTTTTATCTTCAAGACAGATGCAATAAAAACGTGTCATCTCTCTTCATCATTGATCCACGACTAAAACATGCTTTCGCCGAACGAACCGCCTATTAACAATACCGCCCAAATCATTTCATAACAAAACCAACCTTAGAATCACCAACAGTATTCGTGCTCGTGTTGCTGTGTTGCGTAGCAGCAGCCGCAGGTACACTACGAATAGCAGGCGAGTGAACAATTGTGCGCGACGACGTTTGGTAAGTGCCTGGCGGTGCCGGAGCCGCAAACGCCCCAGGTCGTGGCGTCTGAAAGTTAATACAAAAATCTACATGCTTTATCGTTTCAGGCTCTACCACTCCCAAATGCGCGCTCAAGCTTCCGTTGTTGCCAAATGAGGTTGGTCTGAAAGGCAATAAATCTCCTACTTTACAATTTCCTTCAACTATTTGCTCGCTCAAGACAACACAGGCAGGAAAAAATCACTTACACTGGACTTAAGATTTCTGGTTGCGGTAAAAATGCGAGATCAATTAACATTTCCGCTTATCCGTAGTTCTCTCAGATATTAGGGTGCAGTTTCTGAAGTTCGTCATGACTTGGGCTGACAAATAGTGGAAAGAAAAACAGAAAAGCTGGCCGGAAATTTTTTCGCCATTCCCTTTTGCTCGCTATTTTCAGCCGATCTGCGATTTCCCCTTCCTCTCCAAAAGTACCGTGCGACTTACAGCCCCACTTCCAATTAAAGAATGAGGCAGTGCACTTAGGTCCTCTACTTTTTGTCCCCTCAATTACATTTCGCTTATCCATAAGAAAATCACAACGTACATGAGTGGTATGTGAACTAGGAGGAAGATTCTGCGGCGGCGGTGGTGCAAGTTGCGGTGGTCCATGGAATTCGACTACCTTCATACCGACCAATCCTGATGGTCCAAACGAAACGGCCTCAACAGTGGCCAAATCAACTAAAGTATCTATTGCACGGGGATACAGCGACACTTGCTGACATGCCGCCGCACCAAGCTCAGAGATCTGAAAAAAAAACTTCAATTCATTACTCATATGTGCATTTGAACGAGGGCAACAAAAACCAAAAAGTTTCGTGGCATGGCCACATAACCTTGACAAGAACTGCTCACCGCTTCCATGCATCTCTCTAAAAATTTATTTAAGACTCAGATCCCATCAACACTCTCCATATACGGATTACGAGAAAAGCAAATTACCAAAACAAGAATCAACGCTCAACCTTAGCACCTTGTTAAAATCGGTATCCTCTCTAGTTCCATCATACCATGAAGATCAACGTATCGCTAGGGATTATTTACACGCATTCAATTACATTAGAAAACTGACGATGAGAAAACAAACCTTTGCCGCATAAAAAAGTCAGCATGCGATCATTAGATCACCGCCGCCAAACCCGATCCGTTAAACTACTTCACAGGCCATACTCAACAACAAATCGATTAGCTGACAGCAACGTTGATGATGAACAAACAGATGAACAAAATAAACAAAACAACAAACCTGATAAAGTGCTTCAAGCGTATAAACGCACATCATGATATCCTTTACGGTAATAACGTCGAATATTTTACTCAAAATACGATTGTCGAGAAATTCGCACAAAAGAGATTCATTGTGTTCATTATTGCACAATCCCGCTATAATCTCCAACGCTCGAATCACCTTAATTTAATAATCGCTTTGTAATCTCGATAACTATTGACTCACCAAGATAAAGTAGTCATCCCTCTCCTCCCTTCCCCTCATCAAAGTCCGACAACGGAAAAAAATTGTCGTTTCAGGCAGCGATGTGCGTATTTGCAAAAATAAATGTTTTATAAATTATCACCTCAAGCGAGGAAAATTATCTTCATGTATCACTATTCGACGCGTTTTCATCGCCTCATTAGATATTCTGATGTATGCTTCATCTTCTGCGATAGTTCGAGTTGCGCTTATGCTAAAGACAATAATCCATGCCACTAGCTTAGTTTTAGCCGAATGCAGTAATAAGAGGTTTTCGATTTTCCACTTAATCGACCAAAAACTTCGCATTTTCCACACGTTACCATAGAAAATGAAAAGCGATTCGCACAGAGGAACATTGTTTGCGCCTCACAAGCCATTGTTGAACATTTTCACAGCATGATGCCATGCCATACTCTCGTAAAATATTTCAAACGCATCAATAAGAGGTGAAAGCGTTTCTCTATGACGACCGCGATGGAAACCGTGAACTTCATAATAGCGATCTGGTTGTCGTCTACTTTCGAGTATTAAGAGGTTGCACGTTCACAAAAAAAAAGTGTAGCAGTGTTCTATTTGGGTGGAATATGATTAGCGCAGGGAAGTCAAAATGTTCATTGTGAAAAAAACTTCAGATATACCTGCAGCTTATCGCCTGAATTGAGACAACGTGAAACGGTTTTAAGGAGCAGATGATTTGTAACTGACGACTCTTCGCACATTAGGTCGATCTAAAAAAACGAAATAAAAACCAGCATGCCACATTCCCCCAAACAAAACTCATAAACAGGCCACCGCGCTGCCCCTGAACGTTGTGAGACCTGCACATCCTTGACGACAATACAAAGTACCGAAACGTCCAATAAACTTTAACCATTATTACGAAGCGGACGTTCGCCAAAAACAATATTACCACATATTCCCGTAAAACCTACTACGCTTTAAAAGTTGGTTTTGGGGAATGGCGGATATTTGGAGTGATGCTTTGTTGGATTTTGTAAAATCTCTCTCTAACAGGAAACGAACTGCTGGGATTAACGATTACTAAAACTGACACTGCCACACTTTAAAATGTGAAGTCCCTTAGCCTTCCTTTCCTCTCAATCTTCCTCTCATTCAGAATCGAGGTGAGCAAAGAACGAAACAAAACAAATTTCAAGCCAAGTGAAAATTTATCGATAGGATTTCAGCATCAAAACCCTGTTCCATCAATCAGTGAAAATAACAGCTACATTCTAATGATCCCAGTAAGGTCGGATTCAATAAGCGCTGACTGCCAAAAGTGATATTTTGGAAACGGACGTAGCCGCCGTTTCTATCCACCTATCAACAAACGCTCAGCCCATCATCTTCCATCAGCAGCAATCAAAGCAAAATCAAACCTCGCTTGATATGTTGCTCAGAGCGTCCAACGCAGCTGTCCTTAGAGCACTCCATTTACAGTTACCGCAAACGAACAAAAACCTATAAAAGATCCATCCACTATCAAGTGGTTCGACAATCCACACCAAAAATGGACAACACTAAAAATATTAACTTTACCGTTAAGGTCGTGAGTAGTACGGCGAAGTGAATTTAAGCCTACCGTGGCCAATTACTGACCTAGATCTTTCGATGAACCATCGTATTCAATCAATCAAAACCACATCTAACATACTCTTATTCTTTTATATTTGCCCTCATAAATATATCATACAGCTAGTCATCATTGAGGTAGACAATTGTCCAAGCCACATGCAATTCTTCTTCAGCCATTTCTTAAATGCAAATTTAGCCCACATGCACCTAATTCGGTGCACAACTAAGCAAGTAAATACTATCGGACTTTGTCGGTGACTACATATGAGCAGCCTTCCATGCGCCCTCTTGCATTTGGTGGGTCACAACTGCAAAACCCCAGCTTGATCTAATGATGAGCATAGGTCAACACCACCCACCTATTCGAATAACACCAGCCTACACCGAACAGATGAACATAGGACAACACCACCCACCTGTTCAAATGAAAGTATAAGTAAACCAACCTACCACTACGACATTCCCGACTCTTCACCCTCTATCAGTTATATAACAAAATTTCAGCAAGGCGACATCTAAAACGCTTACTTGAGAAGTGGCCAGCTAGCTGCCATGATGGGCTTGTTAATAACCTCAAATGAGAGATTCCTCATAATCGAAAGAATTTGCTGCACGCGCCAAGAAACCGGATCCCGCGGCCGGAATTCAGGTTCCAAACCCGTGAACAATTCCAACTCTTCTTTTGGCACCTGAAAACAAACATCATAAACCGCCGCATAACCTGATCATAAAGCACTCATTTCGATTATGCTGCTTCTTCTGAACATGGAATTTCATTACTCCCCCCACCCACCCTCCGTATACCAACTCAGTCCTCTCTTTGGTAAGTTGAAATGAATTTGAGAAATCGACTCTAAGCAAACGTATCATAAAACACCAAATAGAAGCCAACGCAGCCATATGCCAAGCTGATGGAAGAAACCATCACACTCCACCAAAAGGTGTTTGTATGTTTCGCACAGTGCGTGCACCAGGTTGCAGTATAGCACGCATAACAAGAGTAGTGATGATGGCCTCCCTTCACATATGTTGTGCCACGCCATCGCGCTTCCAACATCTTCCTCATGCTGCGCTGCAAATGCAACCTTAAAAGAATCAACTAGAAATACTCCCGCCTACCAGTTACTACCAGCAAATTCTCAAGTTCCAGTGCCAGAAAGCAGAAGAACTGATAGTTCATGAGGTAGTATCGATATGAAGACGAACTTCAGATGCAGTGACGTTCGGAAGGAGAGCGAGAACTTCTTCGTCTTCGATTCCAGCACCTCGCCAAAAAGCGATAAAATCACGGCCTGACGTTCGACTCCAGCTTTCATACAAATCGAACAACGAATTGTCGCCTGAAGATATAGTAACTGCCAGCTACAGAAGTCGTTCTCAAGCTTGGATCACTCATCCCAACCGAAACTAAACAACACTTGAGTTTGAGCGGTACTTATTGATGGCTCTACAAAACAAATACCCTGAATGTGACTGGATATGTTCCAGAAAGTCATCCTCTGCACAATACTATTGAATTGGTGGTTTTGTTCCACATAATAAAGAGAACAATCTTACCTCGGAATAATTCCACCAAGTCAGCCCCCGAAAAGTGGCAACACTGGGAAAAAGTCAAAGACCGAGGTAATGCGCAAAAAATACTTTACTAGATAAAATATAGCCCAGACCATATGGCTGTGCAATTTTCAAGTCTTTTGGCCCTTTTTACATCAGTGTTTCGTTTCTGGTCCCTATCCCCGTCCCCCCACACCAGCACCCCGTCCCCTCATACCGGCACCAACCATCAAAATAAAACGTCTAATATGAAAAAAAAAGACTTATAGACTGACCATCAGCGAATACAGCAACATGTGCGACGAGAAGAGTAATCAACTGGGGTGCCGCTGAGAGACGCAATACCCTCGGTCCAGGATGCGACAACAGCGTGCACACATTCACCGCAAAGTCCACCTGTGAACAATTTGATCCTGTCAATACGAAGAGTGAGAGTGAAAGTATCGTCAGTTCGACTTTCTTCAAAAACCTTAGCTCGTTTAATCGGAAAGTCGTGTTTGCAGCCGACAGCGCTAATTTAGCACCACTGGTGTAAATCACTCTGACGCATACTATCTTACCCTCGAGGGGTGTACGAATGGGCAGCCGATTCATTCACGCTGCTACTTTACAGAATGGGAAAAGCTGCTTTCTGCTTAGCGCATGAATCGTCGTCACCTTGCGAAAGCCAATTTTCAGTACAGCCACCATTAACATGCATCGCAAATGGCGGATTCAGGCACCTATTTGCATGTCACCCGATATTCAGCGATCGCAATTCAGTTTTTTTTTTTGCCTTAGCTATCTAACGCACCTTCGATCTCGATATATCGCCTTCCCTTCCCATTGCATACAATAACAAAATTTCTGGAACCAAAACGCCGCTAAGCCGTTGCCAGTTCTCCTCTGCACCTTGTACTCCCTTATTCCACTCAAACAACTCAATTGACCATCAAATGACAGCACGCATTTTATTCTCAATAATCAAAAATACACAGACAACGCTTTCAGAATGAGACCAGTGCACGAAATATGACACTAAATAAACCTCGTTTGGAAGCCCACTGAGAAGACTCTTCACGAGACGCTCGTATTCTGCCTCAGTCTTCTTTTCGGGGCGCACCCGAAAGAAATCTGCAATGAAAAGTTTATAAAAGCCGAACTGCCCAACCGCAACTCTAACTGTTCACCAGCCGAAAATAAAAGCGCCAAATGCACTAGACTCTGCGATCTATTGCTGCGCCAAAAATACCCGCACATCGCTATGACGTGCTCTATGGCGGTTGTTGTGCAAAGAAACGAATGCCAGTGCACTCGCTACATAGGCTATTTATTTATCATGCACTAAACATCTAAAAATAAACGTACGCATTAAATCTCTGCAGAGAACGCCCAAAACTTTCAATCAGCAGTCGTCCAAATTCGAATAATTTAAAAAAGGATGATACGCCAAAATAGCTCCTAACCTCCAACATACTCGTCTGCATATCTAAGCTCCCATATCAAGTCATACACATCATCATGTTCTTATGGTTGCTGAAGCAAGACGAAAAATTTGGCATACGTTGGCGATTTTCAGAGGTTTTCTGATTTGGTCGTTAGTGGATTTCAGAAAAACTTTCCCCCTTCAATCTTGCCCTCCCTTCTACACCCACTCGGTGTTTAACTCTAGCACAACGTAATACTGTCAACGATGACCTTATGCAAGACCAGTTCGATGTCTTACTAACGAGAAAGAAATTATCAACCTTTCGTCGAGCATATACAAGTCACAAGAAATTTATCGAACAACGAAATATATAATCAGTCAAAACTCCCACATATACAACATTCGCCAACATACACTTGCATTAATTTTATCATCAAAATGATCCTGGATTATTCGATTTGTCAAACTTACACCCCTCCCCTCTCCCCCCCCCCCCCCCACACCCCACCCCCCC
>JPKZ01000501.1:38060-53927 GCA_000803305.1 Toxocara canis
ATGGATTTCACGAGGCCCGCAATGGTTTCCTCCGTCCTCTCTCCACGACATCCGTAACAGCCTCTCCCCTCTCCTCTCCCCACCCACCTCCCTGGCTTGCTTTTCGTCAGTAAAGCCTTGCAATATCTTAAAAATAATAAAAATATAGCCGTAGACGGCATTATAGCAAAACACTTGCCCAGCGTCACATAATTGTAAGAGATACCGCATAACCGCTGGGCGTAATGAAATGCACATGCCTCAGCTCTGTGACATATGCGAACTTCGAAATACGACTCGAGAACTTCCTGCTCACACATTTCACCTTTTATTTAAACCGCTCCGGCTGAGCTCCAAACAACTTTATTTTACTAAACAGGTAAGCGGCCGAATACAATCGCAAATTTTGACGGGTTAAAATTAGGTAAAAGCGGACAACCACATCATAAATGATTAGTTATTAAGTGAGCAAATAAAGTGATTAATTGAATGAGCAAAATTAATTAGTAGGTAAAAAGTTAATTAATTAATAGTTAAAAAGAGTTAATTAATTAACAGATAAAAAGAGTTGATTAATTAATAGGTAAAAAGAGTTATTAAAAATACAATGCCTCACTTTCACGCATTTATATAAACTATTAGTCGAAGCAGTTTACGTGAACTTCAACGATTACAGAACGGCGGACACCTCACTTGAACTATGCTTTAACGGCTTTATTATATAATGCTGGGATCAAATTTGGAATTCAAATATTCTGATCAGCGAAAATTTTTGCTTCAAAAAACAAATTTCAAATTTTGTGCAACCAATATATCTCAACGTTAGGCATATTTTGAAATACTTTAACAATCTGAGCGATCGCGTTGTGGTGGCACATAATGGGGCATACAAACCAAGAGCATTGCTTAATTAATGAGCACGAATTTTTGGTTCTAACATCATTTAGACGTTAAAATATCTCCACCAAATTCGACAACTAACTAACCATACAGAGAGACCGTTTCTATATTAGAAGGGATTTAAAAATTGTAGTACGCAGAAGAAGAGATATTTAAACGCTCAATCAACTTTCGAGGAGCTTATAAGTGACAACAAGCTTAGTTGTGTCGAGACCAGTAAACTATTTCTACTTTTGTCCACATCAATTTAACGAACGTACCAAAAAAAATTGATGATACCTTCAACGTAAAGAAAATTTTAAATAAAATTAAATTTAAAAAATTCCAGACGATGATACCTTCAAAGTAAGGTATCATCATCTTGAACGCATCCCCTTGAGAGGTAATCGTTAAGGAACTTATTATTATCATAAATTATTCAAAAAGGGACTTTCTAAGTGGTGTTAATTGGCTTTTGCAAAATAGCGCTTACCGTCGTATCGTTACGAAACTCGTTAACTCTTAAACTTGACTGACACAATTTGATAAGATGATCATTAAGACACCGATCGATAATGGGGATCAAGTAAAAACTAATTTCACATATCAAATCTTCACCAATCGACTCGTATCTATAAGCAAATCGACTCCTACCCATAAGCATATCGACTCCTATCCATAAGCAAATCGACTCCTATCTATAAGTAAATTTATTGCGTTCAATAATTCTGATTGTGAACGGCCATAAAGCGAAGGAAATCGCACATGTACCATATCAACAACAACATGCAATGCCAGCGTCTGAAAGCATAAATTCTAAGAGATTTTTTAGGATTGTTTCTAAAATTTATAGAAAACATAAACTGGTTTTTTTTTAAAAGAAAATTCACTCTAATCGATGGAAGACAAACGTTGAGAAGAAAAAAATGATGCAAAAATTTGCAGTGTTTTCTTCGAAAATTTCACTGACCAAGGGGGAGACAACAAATAAAACAGGAAGAGGCGAACAATTTCATTTCTCGGCTAATTTGATCATTTGTTTTTCGTTTTTTTCTCGAGATATTTCTTCTATTGAGATAGCTGAGAAAGGCATTCATAAAAAAATGAAAGAAAAATTAATGACTCCAATAAATGAAAAATTTTCATAACGAATCGCAACTTATGCATAGCAAACTTTAGCTTAGCGTAATTGTTTGCAAAAATTTATTGCGTAATATCTAATATTTACTGTTTTTATTTATTATTTCTTTCAATCATTGTATATTATTTTAATTTATTTCTAATTAATGATTATTATTTATGGTGGTTCACCTAACAAATATTTCGCTCATTATTGTGGAAATTATTTATGAGTGAAAAATCGAGAAAAAATGAAAAATCGAGAAAAAGTGAAAAATCGATAAAGAGAAAACTAAACGATTCGATGAGGTATACGTTTGATCCTTTCAATGTGCTATTTTTTTGACCGTTTTTCTATTCTCTCTAATGAAGAGACTGCTTTCGCAAATGTCATCAAATTCGTTTTTTTTTCTATCTGCAACCCTGTCTCCATTGTTTTCAACCAATCACTTATTTAAAGTACTTCATTCAAATAAGAGACATTAATGGTATCACATAAGATGGAAGCAAGTTTGTATCTTACTCTAAAATACGTCGCTGTTTCAAGTATATAGATGGACCTTTGCTTTCGTGGTAGCGCTTCAAATATTGGAATGATTTTTTCAAATTTTTTTCATAAAAATTTCTGCATTTCCTTCAGAAAAATTATTTGAGGTATTTGAAGGAATTTTCAGACTTTCTAAAATTCATTGCAACCATTTCACTGAAAACACTCCGATTGTTTAGTATAAAGCTAAGTGTGAGTTCAGTTGTGATTCGGTAAAGTTGTAGAGTATCTAACTGACCATTACTAACTACATTTAGCCATTTTAAAAAATCTGCTTCACTGATCAAAGGGAATACATTTCAGATTGATCGAAATGATTGCGTGGGACGACCAGTTGGTTATTTTCTCAATTATAATGACCATGCGCTTTAATGAAGTTTGTCGGATACGTTGCCGTTTCATTGGCATTAGCAGATGAAAAATGCGATAATATTGTCAATGATTCGATAAATGTTCTACTCAGAAGTTTGAATAGATGAAATGCTCGTATCGAATTTGACTTTTAGTTTAAATATGTATTCAGTTATACTCTTTTAAGAATTGTGCTTTCAACTCGACATGCACTGATAGTACTGGTGACATTTCACTGATTTGACATTTCACTGATAAGAACTTGACATTTCACTGATTTGACTTTTCACTGATAAGAACAATTCACTGACATTTTACTAATTCATTGATTGAACGTTAATAAAAATTATTGGATGTTTGTGTGATCTCAAAAAAGAAAAGCATTTAACGCTTCATAAAATTGAGCTTACTTTTGTATGGTCAGTGAATAAACCTATCGTTGAATACGCCTAAGAAGTCAATTGAATGCTTCCATCACTTATACTGCACAAATTATTACGAGATGGGTAGCAACCGAAATGGAAGCGATCCGTCGACCAATGGAGAGTTTTCATCAAAGTAATTCGTACGAAATTCATCGACCCTTCGATCGTTACTATATCCGCTATCACTCGTGGGCATGATTGTCAGCTGCATCGATACGGGGATCGATGAAATTACAGCTGTTTTTGTATCATCCTTCTATCATTGTATCCGCCGTATTTTACGAGTTTTCGTTGAATCTACTAAGCTAGATTGGAAGTATGCTTCATCGTAAAACGATCATATAAATGAATCTTTTACTGCATTTCGCTCTTTAAAAAAAAAAAACGCGTACGTGAGTTGCAGAAAGATGCTGTAGCGCTTTTTCTTGTGTATTCTACTGATAACATTGACTGTTTAAAAGTGTTAAATAAAGCACTAAAATGCGCCCAGTTAAATCAACGAAGCAGACATGAAATTATCTTATAAGATGGACGTTTATGAATATCAAAGGATGGATGGCGGCTGGTTAACCATGCGAACGTTTATAAAACTCGAATTCAACGTATAAGCCTCGAGACAACTATCACACTCAGTGAATACCGCCTGCACCCTATAGATGTTTTTAAAAGCGATGACGCGCAAAACACATAATAACGCGTTTGCGATCAAAAGCACCACCATACATCGTTGCAGCACAAATGAGATGTGCTCGTAAAATTGCACAGAAAAGCATCATAAAAGCCGAAATGAATGAATGCTCTTCTGTGATTTCCACCATCAAACCAGCCGGTTTTATAGGATATTGCTAATAAATAATGAGACATTTGATACACTCGCATTCTGATGAGACCGACATTGCAAAAGCTTTCTGTTGAAATTTTCATTCCTCCATGTGTGTTTTGTGGTTCAGAAAATGCTTCACAAATCTGAAGAATTTTCGCAAATTTTTTAAAAACGACAAGTCTTATATATCGAAGATATACATCTAACTTTTGTAACGCAGATTATAAGTAGCTGATTTTGGCAACTTTAGTTTCAGTGGTTTTCTCCACTAAATCTACGGATAGGCCAATACATACATAGATGCTTGCAAATGACGCATGATGATCGCCTAAGGCAAATTACAGATGCACATTTATGAAGGAGCATAGGTAACACCTTGGCGAGGTTGAGGAGATCATCTGCACTAGCGGACAGTGAATGAATGACGCGCATATCTTAAAGCATGCGTAATCTTTTAAAAAGACCTACTTAGCGCGCATTGCACAGCTGATTGAATCCCTCTTCTGATTTCAGTGCAACATGATACTAGAGGCCGATATACGTGTGCGAATCATTAACTGGGCGACAATGACGTTTCGATGTGAATGGCTTAGTAGGGATTCGACGTTGACGGCACAAATAAGCACTCATATCCGACTCTACCCTAACCCCCCCCCCCTCTCCCTTCCAGTTTCACTACTTCGGATGCTTTTCCTAACTTTTGCATTTCGCTTGGCAGCTCCGCCACCATCGAGAAACCATTGTAGGGTTGCCAGCAGACTGGAAAAGAAACGCTGAGCACAGATGTTTAAGGTGATCTAGTTCCCTATCCTAATGCCAGAAAACTAGAATGACTTTGTTCTCAGCCCCACTTGGAAAACCTTCCATACAGTACTTTTGCGCGGCAGAAAGACATTTCAGGACACGAAGAACCTCCCATAAAGTACTTCTGCGCGGCAGAAAGACATTTTAGGATACGAAGAACCTTCCATACAGTACTTCTGCGCGGCAGAAAGACATTTCAGGACACGAAGACTTCCCATAAAGTACTTTTGCGCGGCAGAAACACATTTCAGGACACGAAGAACCTCCCATAAAGTACTTCTGCGCGGCAGAAAGACATTTTAGGATACGAAGAACTTTCCATACGGTACTTCTGCGCGGCAGAAAGACATTTCAGGACACGAAGACTTCCCATAAAGTACTTTTGCGCGGCAGAAACACATTTCAGGACACGAAGAACCTCCCATAAAGTACTTCTGCGCGGCAGAAAGACATTTTAGGATACGAAGAACTTTCCATACGGTACTTCTGCGCGGCAGAAAGACATTTCAGGACACGAAGACTTCCCATAAAGTACTTTTGCGCGGCAGAAACACATTTCAGGACACGAAGAACCTCCCATAAAGTACTTCTGCGCGGCAGAAAGACATTTTAGGATACGAAGAACTTTCCATACGGTACTTCTGCGCGGCAGAAAGACATTTCAGGACACGAAGACTTCCCATAAAGTACTTTTGCGCGGCAGAAACACATTTCAGGACACGAAGAACCTCCCATAAAGTACTTCTGCGCGGCAGAAAGACATTTTAGGATACGAAGAACTTTCCATACGGTACTTCTGCGCGGCAGAAAGACATTTCAGGACACGAAGACTTCCCATAAAGTACTTTTGCGCGGCAGAAACACATTTCAGGACACGAAGAACCTCCCATAAAGTACTTCTGCGCGGCAGAAAGACATTTTAGGATACGAAGAACTTTCCATACGGTACTTCTGCGCGGCAGAAAGACATTTCAGGACACGAAGACTTCCCATAAAGTACTTTTGCGCGGCAGAAACACATTTCAGGACACGAAGAACCTCCCATAAAGTACTTCTGCGCGGCAGAAAGACATTTTAGGATACGAAGAACTTTCCATACGGTACTTCTGCGCGGCAGAAAGACATTTCAGGACACGAAGACTTCCCATAAAGTACTTTTGCGCGGCAGAAACACATTTCAGGACACGAAGAACCTCCCATAAAGTACTTCTGCGCGGCAGAAAGACATTTTAGGATACGAAGAACTTTCCATACGGTACTTCTGCGCGGCAGAAAGACATTTCAGGACACGAAGACTTCCCATAAAGTACTTTTGCGCGGCAGAAACACATTTCAGGACACGAAGAACCTCCCATAAAGTACTTCTGCGCGGCAGAAAGACATTTTAGGATACGAAGAACTTTCCATACGGTACTTCTGCGCGGCAGAAAGACATTTCAGGACACGAAGACTTCCCATAAAGTACTTTTGCGCGGCAGAAACACATTTCAGGACACGAAGAACCTCCCATAAAGTACTTCTGCGCGGCAGAAAGACATTTTAGGATACGAAGAACTTTCCATACGGTACTTCTGCGCGGCAGAAAGACATTTCAGGACACGAAGACTTCCCATAAAGTACTTTTGCGCGGCAGAAACACATTTCAGGACACGAAGAACCTCCCATAAAGTACTTCTGCGCGGCAGAAAGACATTTTAGGATACGAAGAACTTTCCATACGGTACTTCTGCGCGGCAGAAAGACATTTCAGGACACGAAGACTTCCCATAAAGTACTTTTGCGCGGCAGAAACACATTTCAGGACACGAAGAACCTCCCATAAAGTACTTCTGCGCGGCAGAAAGACATTTTAGGATACGAAGAACTTTCCATACGGTACTTCTGCGCGGCAGAAAGACATTTCAGGACACGAAGACTTCCCATAAAGTACTTTTGCGCGGCAGAAACACATTTCAGGACACGAAGAACCTCCCATAAAGTACTTCTGCGCGGCAGAAAGACATTTTAGGATACGAAGAACTTTCCATACGGTACTTCTGCGCGGCAGAAAGACATTTCAGGACACGAAGACTTCCCATAAAGTACTTTTGCGCGGCAGAAACACATTTCAGGACACGAAGAACCTCCCATAAAGTACTTCTGCGCGGCAGAAAGACATTTTAGGATACGAAGAACTTTCCATACGGTACTTCTGCGCGGCAGAAAGACATTTCAGGACACGAAGACTTCCCATAAAGTACTTTTGCGCGGCAGAAACACATTTCAGGACACGAAGAACCTCCCATAAAGTACTTCTGCGCGGCAGAAAGACATTTTAGGATACGAAGAACTTTCCATACGGTACTTCTGCGCGGCAGAAAGACATTTCAGGACACGAAGACTTCCCATAAAGTACTTTTGCGCGGCAGAAACACATTTCAGGACACGAAGAACCTCCCATAAAGTACTTCTGCGCGGCAGAAAGACATTTTAGGATACGAAGAACTTTCCATACGGTACTTCTGCGCGGCAGAAAGACATTTCAGGACACGAAGACTTCCCATAAAGTACTTTTGCGCGGCAGAAACACATTTCAGGACACGAAGAACCTCCCATAAAGTACTTCTGCGCGGCAGAAAGACATTTTAGGATACGAAGAACTTTCCATACGGTACTTCTGCGCGGCAGAAAGACATTTCAGGACACGAAGACTTCCCATAAAGTACTTTTGCGCGGCAGAAACACATTTCAGGACACGAAGAACCTCCCATAAAGTACTTCTGCGCGGCAGAAAGACATTTTAGGATACGAAGAACTTTCCATACGGTACTTCTGCGCGGCAGAAAGACATTTCAGGACACGAAGACTTCCCATAAAGTACTTTTGCGCGGCAGAAACACATTTCAGGACACGAAGAACCTCCCATAAAGTACTTCTGCGCGGCAGAAAGACATTTTAGGATACGAAGAACTTTCCATACGGTACTTCTGCGCGGCAGAAAGACATTTCAGGACACGAAGACTTCCCATAAAGTACTTTTGCGCGGCAGAAACACATTTCAGGACACGAAGAACCTCCCATAAAGTACTTCTGCGCGGCAGAAAGACATTTTAGGATACGAAGAACTTTCCATACGGTACTTCTGCGCGGCAGAAAGACATTTCAGGACACGAAGACTTCCCATAAAGTACTTTTGCGCGGCAGAAACACATTTCAGGACACGAAGAACCTCCCATAAAGTACTTCTGCGCGGCAGAAAGACATTTTAGGATACGAAGAACTTTCCATACGGTACTTCTGCGCGGCAGAAAGACATTTCAGGACACGAAGACTTCCCATAAAGTACTTTTGCGCGGCAGAAACACATTTCAGGACACGAAGAACCTCCCATAAAGTACTTCTGCGCGGCAGAAAGACATTTTAGGATACGAAGAACTTTCCATACGGTACTTCTGCGCGGCAGAAAGACATTTCAGGACACGAAGACTTCCCATAAAGTACTTTTGCGCGGCAGAAACACATTTCAGGACACGAAGAACCTCCCATAAAGTACTTCTGCGCGGCAGAAAGACATTTTAGGATACGAAGAACTTTCCATACGGTACTTCTGCGCGGCAGAAAGACATTTCAGGACACGAAGACTTCCCATAAAGTACTTTTGCGCGGCAGAAACACATTTCAGGACACGAAGAACCTCCCATAAAGTACTTCTGCGCGGCAGAAAGACATTTTAGGATACGAAGAACTTTCCATACGGTACTTCTGCGCGGCAGAAAGACATTTCAGGACACGAAGACTTCCCATAAAGTACTTTTGCGCGGCAGAAACACATTTCAGGACACGAAGAACCTCCCATAAAGTACTTCTGCGCGGCAGAAAGACATTTTAGGATACGAAGAACTTTCCATACGGTACTTCTGCGCGGCAGAAAGACATTTCAGGACACGAAGACTTCCCATAAAGTACTTTTGCGCGGCAGAAACACATTTCAGGACACGAAGAACCTCCCATAAAGTACTTCTGCGCGGCAGAAAGACATTTTAGGATACGAAGAACTTTCCATACGGTACTTCTGCGCGGCAGAAAGACATTTCAGGACACGAAGACTTCCCATAAAGTACTTTTGCGCGGCAGAAACACATTTCAGGACACGAAGAACCTCCCATAAAGTACTTCTGCGCGGCAGAAAGACATTTTAGGATACGAAGAACTTTCCATACGGTACTTCTGCGCGGCAGAAAGACATTTCAGGACACGAAGACTTCCCATAAAGTACTTTTGCGCGGCAGAAACACATTTCAGGACACGAAGAACCTCCCATAAAGTACTTCTGCGCGGCAGAAAGACATTTTAGGATACGAAGAACTTTCCATACGGTACTTCTGCGCGGCAGAAAGACATTTCAGGACACGAAGACTTCCCATAAAGTACTTTTGCGCGGCAGAAACACATTTCAGGACACGAAGAACCTCCCATAAAGTACTTCTGCGCGGCAGAAAGACATTTTAGGATACGAAGAACTTTCCATACGGTACTTCTGCGCGGCAGAAAGACATTTCAGGACACGAAGACTTCCCATAAAGTACTTTTGCGCGGCAGAAACACATTTCAGGACACGAAGAACCTCCCATAAAGTACTTCTGCGCGGCAGAAAGACATTTTAGGATACGAAGAACTTTCCATACGGTACTTCTGCGCGGCAGAAAGACATTTCAGGACACGAAGACTTCCCATAAAGTACTTTTGCGCGGCAGAAACACATTTCAGGACACGAAGAACCTCCCATAAAGTACTTCTGCGCGGCAGAAAGACATTTTAGGATACGAAGAACTTTCCATACGGTACTTCTGCGCGGCAGAAAGACATTTCAGGACACGAAGACTTCCCATAAAGTACTTTTGCGCGGCAGAAACACATTTCAGGACACGAAGAACCTCCCATAAAGTACTTCTGCGCGGCAGAAAGACATTTTAGGATACGAAGAACTTTCCATACGGTACTTCTGCGCGGCAGAAAGACATTTCAGGACACGAAGACTTCCCATAAAGTACTTTTGCGCGGCAGAAACACATTTCAGGACACGAAGAACCTCCCATAAAGTACTTCTGCGCGGCAGAAAGACATTTTAGGATACGAAGAACTTTCCATACGGTACTTCTGCGCGGCAGAAAGACATTTCAGGACACGAAGACTTCCCATAAAGTACTTTTGCGCGGCAGAAACACATTTCAGGACACGAGGAACTTCCCATAAAGTACTTTCGCGCGGCAGAAAGACATTTCAGGACACGAAGAACCTCCCATAAAGTACTTTTGCGCGGCAGAAAGACATTTCAGGACACGAAGCTCCTGGAAGAAATGCCACGACGAGACAACAAATGGCACCAAATTATAAGAGTGCAGCCATTAACTGAACGTCATTGAGCAGCTCCCAAACACCAAATATGTTTCGAACGTGGTACGACTATTCAGTGCATCGTATCACGTTAGAGAAATGAGATTATTTAAAACAACAACAAACGCATCGAGTACACCATACATCAAGCTGCCATCACCCTCCCTCCCCCTCTCCCCCCTTGGCAACTCTCATTTAGTGACTTCATTACAACTCAACATTCATTTGCACTGGCTTTGTGACCTTCCCTTCATTATTTTTCATGGATTCCTTTTCCTTGCCTTTCTTTTATTGTTCGTATTATCTTTTGTATTTTATCTACAGCCCGATACCTGGCTGTAACTTACTGTTCCTCACCCGAATGAGGGAACGGTAATGGAAGGGGGAGGGCGAGGGGTAACGGTGAAGGAAGGGGGTGGGCAAGGGATAAGTTCATGTACAGCATCATAACATATTTGGCTAAACAAAGCGCTTGAAAACTCGTTACAATTCAAACTTATCTCGAAATGGCCAGGAAGGCATAAAAGTACGGGTCGAAAACTGCCAACGCTTAACACCTCCGTACTACTAACCACAGCACTGTTCAATGTTTGTTTTCTCGACGCACCCACAGGTGCAAATATCAAAAGAGTAAAACAGCTCCCGAATCCTAAATCATAATTGCAAGAAATGAATCGCCTACAACGATTAAAAAAAGAAACAACAGTGTAATCCGCTTGGCCAACAAGTACCTAAAAAAAAGAGTTTCAGCTCGAGTAATCAGCTACCGAGTAAGCGTTCCGGATATGAAGTACGAGCGTTATGAATAAGAAGCGCAAGTGCTACTCGCGCTGCAGCACCTCAAACTTGTCAACGCTAATGGCGCGCTTGTTTGTGGCACAACGATAAACGTGATGCATTGCAACGGGAGGACACGAACCAACGAACGTCGACTTCACACTACAGATCGCCGCTCAGAGCGTTGGCGGCCACATTGGACGCCGAGTGTGCGGATGGGCGGATGGCGGCTACATGGTTGCTGCTGCTGCTGGTTCGGTTGCGGAGCGCTGGCGCACTTGCCGTTGTTAGACCGTCGGTTAGGGTCGGCCGTTGCGGTGTCGCGATCGCTAGAAGCGGTGATGGCGCGCGGTGCGGCGCGACGCGACGCCTGCAGCGAATGCAAGGTGAAGCCGCCTTGCGTTGATCGAACAACAAGTGATTGTTTTTTTCGTGAAAGGCGAAACAAGCGCGCTCAAAACGCTGCTGTGCGCAGCGCGGTGACAAAGGTAAACGACGACGGTGATGGTGCTTGATGGTCCGCAGAGGAGAGCGTTGAGCCTACGCTGCGGCACGGCAACCCAAAGCGCGTCGTCATTCATATATATGGGGGATCCGGCAACGAACATTCGGAAGCGTGCTGCCCGGTCGGTCTGCCTATGTATGCCTTCTGCTGCTATCGAAGGCCGCCAGCTCCACCCGTTGCTGCACAACAAACCATAGCAAAGGCGCACTCAGTAACGTACGTAACGATAGAGAGAGACAGAGAGAGAAACCCTCCGAAGCAGCAAGCAAGCAAAACGTCGAACGGTGCGCCGCACGCTCTACGAGACGATCGGTTTACGCATACGCTGACGCGACAACGACGATTAGGCGCCATCGCAGGGCACCGAGCGCACCGCACCGCATCGCAGTTAGGAGCACGGGGAGCGTGTGCGCCCTAGAGATCAATACACCAGCCAGCATACCCGCCGTCGATGAGCTGCCGCTTCGCCGCTGCCTCCCTTGCAGGAGCAGAGAGAGAGAGAGTGCACCGAGAGAGACTGGGGGCTTCATGGTGGGGTATGGTTGTTGCGCTCTGCCCCGCGCAGTGTGTTCCCACTGACCAACAGTGATAAATGGATGGCGCCAAAACGGCAATGAAAACGCATCTTCGGAAACACCGATAAGAGAGAGGGAGAGAGAGGGAGAGATTGAGACCGAAGCAAAATGCGTAAAAGGGATGCCGTATTGAGGTGTTCAGTTTCTTCGTGGAATATTCCTAACCGACCAGCTATTATCATTTTACCTCATAGCCCCTTACCTTACCTTTTATCTCACACCCTTTACGCTCCAACTTTTACGACTCAATGAACATCGAACGCCAGCCAATGAGCGCAAAGTGCCTCATATCGAGCACATATTCATTCATTCTAAAAACAACTCAGCTCGTCGCATTTTCTTCATGATTTATGCTTTAAAAGGGAACGCTTTTGAAGAGCACACCGCGATGCCATTATTAATGGCGTTCACACGCGATCGTTGCTCGCAAATACAGCACGTTGAAATGAAGTTCGCAGCTTAACCATCAAGCCTTTTTTTCTTAACGTAAAGACAACAACATCAAGATCTCGTTTACTGTTTCGGGGGACTTCTTTCTGGTTGCTATACAAAAAAACTTACTGCTTTTAAAATGAGAACTTTTATTCATCAGAAAAAAAACGTAATGATTGGTTTCTTTGTCCGTTCCATTTGCTGAAACTCTACCTCATAATTTAACGTTTTAAATTATGCGAGATCCTATGCTCCAATAATAAACTACCTAGCATGTCTTACAAAACCTGGAAGTTGTAAAGCAGCAGTTTCGTTGCTTTGTAATCGCTGCTGTATCCGAAAATCTCTTTTAATAAGGATTACATCTCACCCATAAGTGGCCCCTCCACTGAAATAGCTATCCAAATATGTTCTAATATAGAGGGATACTTGAAGTCACCTGCGACCTGTTTTATTGTGGCCTTCAGTTGGCCAATACCTCATACCCTTCCTCTCTTCCCCAACAGTGATCTTATCGCAAATCATAGAGCTATTTTTATGTGTAATGATGCTTAAGTTTTAATCATCACCTATCACTTTCTTCTCTCCTTCTCAGCCCCAAAAAATTGAACGAACATCTCTCCTCCTTCCTTCTCCCCGCGCTAGCTGCAAACCATGTCACTCAGCAATCATTTACGTGTTTGCCTCTCCGAAATGATAGTTTTTCGCAAAGGCACAATAAAAAAAAACTAAATGGCCTTCCTTGTGTGCTCCACTCTACGAACCATTCGCAAAGCTCATAATGGCACGCAAACGCAGAGAGAATTCATACGCAGCAGGTGGGCATCGAAATAGAGTTCATGCATCCTCTCACCTCTCACACATTTAAAGCACTACTACTTACCCCGTTCAGATACCATTGCATCTTCACTACAATCTCAACGCAATACGGTGCTACTGTTTTTTGAAAATAAAGTGAAATATTTTTCCTCTCAAAACTCGGTGGAATTCACTCTCAGAAGGGGGAGAGGAGGAATCACTGAAAGAAAATCATACTAAATAATGATTTGGATGATCAGGAACGCAGAAAAGATAACCAAACTTATACCGACGCAAACAAAAGTCTGTGAGTAAAACGATGCCTGTTCCCTTTGTGGGACTTTTAATGACAAAATGACAGCATCCTTTTATTGCAGCCCTGCATTGGAATTAATGTCAAGTTGGTTCGGTGTTACGAACCAGTTTTGCATACTGTTAAATAAACAACCGTGCCTTGCTCTCCCCTTCCCCCTCCTCCTCTCCCACTTTCGCCAAGTGCTATGCCTCCTTAGCCAACGTCTTCTCAGCCGATGTTGTTTCATTAAAACGCCTCTCGACCGAAAAATGAGCTTCAGAAAAAAACGCGGCGCATCCGATCTTTGAACAGCTGCGCCAACTTCTGCAAACCAAAATGAAGACAACGCTTGACGACCTTATTGAGCTATCGCCTTCTCTTGCACTTCCCGTAAAAGTAACCTTATGCAACGCGCGGCTCCCTTCCACTGTACACCCCTATAAAACAACTCCTACCATAATACTCTCGCCCTTAAGAATGAGAGCCTTTGCTGCTTAAGTTCTTCAGATCTGTGAAATCAACGAAAACAGCTGAAATTCAGAAAGCTTTTTTAAAATCACAAAATCGTTTCCAATAAATTAAATCCATTAATCTTTAACAAATATCCATATCAGTTCACAAATAAGACGAAACTGAATACTTCAACAAAAACAGCATATCGGGCTATTCGGAATAAAGCCACTTTCTCGATACAACCCTTCCCTCCCCCCTTCCCCACAAGAACACTACCGAATTCTGTACTGCAAAAAAACACCACTCAGCAGACAGTGAAAACAAAAAAAACCCTTTCTCTCTAGATGATCCTCACCTCGAATACCTCTCCTCCCTCCAATCCCCAAAGTTTTTATTCCAAAGCATATATGGTGTACAATTAATCGAGATTGCATCACAGCGACTATTATTCATGATCGTATCCCAGCATAGGTCCCAACCAATATTCAATAGACTGTATTGACTCTTCCTTGCGGAGCGCGTAATCTTGTACCTAAATTTGCACGAACATTGCTTTAAGAAAAATGAAATTTTTTAGAACTTAATTTTTCGAAATTACGGAAAAATTTTAAACCACTCGGAATTTTTAGAAAAAAAGTAATTTTCTTAGAAAAAAATTTGAAAAGAAAAAGATATAAATCAAAATACCTCATCTGAAACTTTAGCCTCCCTAAAATTCAAAAGCTTCCATAAATGCTTTTGCACGTTAGAAAAAGTGTTTCACGCTGTTATTTAACGCTGTTTTATATTATTCACGTTATTACGAAAATTAACTCTAATTGACTTAATGAATTAATTACAAGTGCCTTACTTTGATACACTAGGAAAATTAACTGAAATGAGAACTACGAATGTCACGAACGATGGTTTCAACATCGAAAACGTTATGATAATTGCGTAAGCGCATTCCTCTCTCATCATTTTTCCCTCTTTCACTCTTCCTTCTTCATAACGCAAAACAGTAAATCACCATCAGTATCAACAAAAAAATTAGTGAAAATGCGGAATTACCTGGTCGTACCCCACACATCAACAACTCATAAATGAAAACATACTTGGTCTTTGTCGATTTTCCCAACAGCAAAATACTGCGACTGTGGATGGGCGAAATATAAACCACAAACGGACGCTGCTGGTTCCATTGCGTAAGATTCAGTTAACTGAAAGTTAATATCGCTCGCAGAAAATAAGAAAAAAGGGATACGATTCATTACCGTAAAACATTAAGTCTCGAATTTTAAACGATATAGTTAATTACCACATGATAACGAGCTCACATCTCGACAACTACATCATTCCAGCTTGTCAAACGGAAGGGAAGGAAGGGAGGGAGGGAGGGAGGGAAGAAAGAGGGGAGGGGTTGGATTTGAGAAGTAAACGACTTCGCTGATCGAGAGGAATTGGAAAAACGGATATGGGCGAAGCGATTTATTTAAAGGAAAAGGAGACTAAACTCGGAGACAAACTGAACTGGATGCAAATTTGAATGAAGTGTCAAACAGCATGTGAAAAGTACGCTGAATTCGACAGAAGAGCGAATCACATCCAGAAGGGAGACATGCGCAAATTGTAGTTCTCAGAAAAGAGGAAAAGAGGGAGAGAAGAAGATCTGAATCTGAGAATGCTGCTCCATTGACCGAACGGCTGAATTCAACGTTACGCGGCCATTAATGAGCAGTCAACGAGAATCGAA
>JPKZ01000501.1:69311-89196 GCA_000803305.1 Toxocara canis
CGAAAGCGAGTTTGTATATTAGGCGCTCAAGAAGAAACTCAGCTTGTATATCAGGTGCTCAAGAAGAAAATTCGGCAACCAGCCATCGTTTCATATACTAGTGAGCAATTTAATCCACAAATTTTTAGTTCCAGAAAGAAATTTTCGAAGAAGACAACAGCAATTCAAGTGTTCAACTGCGAATGATAATGATATAAAACAATTGCTTCTCGCCGATTATTCAATAATTTTTCTCCATAAAGTTCTTAAATCTGCCTTAAGGAAATCTGACGTTTCCAGGAAAACCCTTTTGTTTCAGTGATAGCACCATTTAGGCAAAACGCAAATAGCAAAGACTACACCCACCCACTAGTCCTAACAGACTAATACTACGTCGGGTACACAACATGAATTGAAGTGACGCAGACTTTAATAATTTAAATGAGCTGCACAGTGTAAACAAATGAATAACTGAAGGAAATATACGTCCAAAGTATATGGAAAAGAACGACATAGTCGGTGTTTCAAATAAAGATAAACGAACCTGTGGCAAGAACATTTTCCCTGATCCGAATAAATCGCCCACAACGGCCATACCTGCCATCAGTGGCTGCTCGATTACGTTCAACGGTCTCGGATATTTCGCAGTGTTCTGTCTTGCCTCTTCTGTATCCTCTACGACATAAGTATCGATCCCCTTTAAAAAAGTTCGGATATTTCACTTACCGATTCAAGTAAAAGGTCAGGCGAAACGCTTGTAACCTTAGAATATCGTGTCACTAATTAAGGAGGAAAGTGTGACCCTAAAGAAGCACTTTGCCGAAAAATTCCCTTTCGTTCGGCGGCTTTTTCCATAACCAAGGGCATTTCGAACGGTACAGAAACATTACGCATTAAACACTCGCAAAATGCGCCAGTTATTTCAGCGGTCTCGAGAATTCTTTTGCTCATTACTATAAAATATACGCAAACAGACAACGTGGGATTTAAGTGTATCTTTCAAGTACGCTTCTCACGATCCACAAGATACATCGACGACCGCCAAAACAGTTATGCTTCAAAGCATACCACCACACGGCGAGCAACAATAACATCACGCCAACGCCTGCACTTCAAATGTTTTCATGGATGATCTTGGAGGGGAGCGTTTTAGGGGGAAGATGAACTTCGGAAGGAAGACGGTGGAGCAGAAAAATGAACAAGAGTAATCTCAAGAATCTCATTTGTGAAATATTAATTAAAAGAAACCTTAACAAGTGCGTACTCAAGCCTTTTTTCGACACTCTCTTGTCGCCATGCATCGCTTTCCGTATGCGCCTTCTTACCTTCACTTTTCAGATCTTGTGCCAGCGCCAACATTTTCTCTGTTGCATTTGGATCTTTATTCCATAATAAGTCCTGCAACGAATACCTGCATCGCGTATAACAGCATTTTGTTCAAAAAAAGCGAACCTCGTTCTATGCCAACAAAACAGCCCCGAACACATTCGCCCTAGGAGTACACGGAAATGAAAAAAAAATTCTGGACGTTTAATTTACAAGACTATTCGATCCTGAGTATAGCTGACAATGATTTTTAAAAGAAAAGTTCCGGATGAATAAAGATTCTATTTCAGAAGGCATCTTTCCTTAAAATTCTTTTTCTTTCGAAGAAAACCGTAAATATTAAGGCCACTCCGGCGCGAGAACGGGACCTCGATCACGTCAAAATTCGAAAACGATTGAGGAAAAGACTGAGAAATTAATGAATCACAGGAACATTTCAAACAGGCACAATGTAGCTATCCTACTTGCTTTCCTTGCTGCCGTTTCTCTTCAAAAAAAAACACAAAAAACAATTGAAATACTCACCTCACAGAGTTTTCGCAGCTCTGGTTGTATATCAGTGTACAACGGCAATGCACCAGCGTTCACAATACCCATATCTAAGCCAGCTTGGATGGCGTGATACAAGAAAACACTATGCATCGCTTCACGCACTGCGTCCATGCCTCGAAATGAAAATGAAAAGTTCGATACACCGCCAGAAACGAAACATCCCGGCAAGTTTTCCTAAAATCTATGAATTACATATGATAAAAAAGGCGCATTCGAAACTTTTGACGACCTGAAATCTCTTAACGTTTCTTCCGATTTGAACATCAACATTTGAAGTGTGATAAGTCCAATGTGGAATATGACCCTGTCAAAAAAAATATAACACCCACTTGACACGACCCAAGGTCGGGTGGGGGGAAGCCGCGGGGGTGGGACGGCGAAGGGGAGGCGAGAACCAGGACAGAAAACAAAAAATCGATATCACAATAAGCCGGATGCCAGAACGATTGTCGGAAAGAACAGTTCTACAGCAGCTTCAGCTTAAATCACGACAATCTATAAGATAACCACAGTGATATGTAAGCTTTCGCTCCTATTGCTCGAACTCTTAGGTTCAAATTCTAAGAAAGCTAAACTTCGGCACACGTAATCCACCCTGTTAAAATCTTTCAAATACCTTGAAAGAACAGACCACTCTTTATCGCATTAGAGGACAAACTGCTACGTTTTCTGAAAACTTAATTAAACTATGCTTCTTTTGCGTCGTATATTCGAAAAACTTCAAAAAAAATTCATTAAGAAATTTTCAAACAATTCCGATATTCGAATACTTCTCTACACAAATACTGCAGGATGACGCAAGAGTAATTTAACAAATTCCACTGTTTCAAACAATTCTAACAATACAAGATGAATGATGATTTCATTATTTAAAATGAGTAGCACTAAAGCTGGTCACTGAGTGATAAAACAGTTCAGTAATAGTTGCTTGCCGTTGATCAGAACCCATACGGATAATAAAATTTGCAAAATAGTTACGAAAATTGTGCACGATAATTTGTGAAGCAATCCTCATTATCTGCAGCCTTCCGTAGTTATCTTAATTCGTTCATCTGTTTCTCGAAAAATTCGCTTTTCTCAAGCATGTCTCTCTTCCGAATATTATGCCGCCACCTTTAAAAAAAATATCAACTCTTTCAATCAGCAAATCTTACAAGAACAAACCTTAATTCGCCTAGTTCCCTCGATGAAATTAATTCCATACTCAGCGTGCTCCTCCATCCCAGTCGCAATTGTGAGGATATTCGGATCGAAAATTATATCGCAAGGATCGAAATGTGCCTCTTCGGTCAATAGCCGATAGGAGCGTTCGCAAATCTGATATTTACGCTCTATATCTGCCGCCTGAAAGAGATACCAATGAAGAAATCGCACTTTTGGATAGCTTTGGCGCTATTCATTCCAGTGATTTTACTTATCTAGTTTGTTCATCCCACTGATCTTACTTATCTAGATCGCTCATAATATTTCGCCTACTCTCGTATCAAACGCTATTATACAAACAAACAACGGAAGCACCATTCTGGCAGCATCTCAATCAAGAATCATTCACTGATAGGGTTATCAGTGCCTGAAATCCTCTTCACTCAATTGCGATCGCTAGGAATGTTTCTAGTTTCAAACGAAAACTCAATAAATCACCCCCCCCCCCCCCCCTTTTCTACATTCGCCCTAGGAGTACACGGAAATGAAAAAAAAATTCTGGACGTTTAATTTACAAGACTATTCGATCCTGAGTATAGCTGACAATGATTTTTAAAAGAAAAGTTCCGGATGAATAAAGATTCTATTTCAGAAGGCATCTTTCCTTAAAATTCTTTTTCTTTCGAAGAAAACCGTAAATATTAAGGCCACTCCGGCGCGAGAACGGGACCTCGATCACGTCAAAATTCGAAAACGATTGAGGAAAAGACTGAGAAATTAATGAATCACAGGAACATTTCAAACAGGCACAATGTAGCTATCCTACTTGCTTTCCTTGCTGCCGTTTCTCTTCAAAAAAAAACACAAAAAACAATTGAAATACTCACCTCACAGAGTTTTCGCAGCTCTGGTTGTATATCAGTGTACAACGGCAATGCACCAGCGTTCACAATACCCATATCTAAGCCAGCTTGGATGGCGTGATACAAGAAAACACTATGCATCGCTTCACGCACTGCGTCCATGCCTCGAAATGAAAATGAAAAGTTCGATACACCGCCAGAAACGAAACATCCCGGCAAGTTTTCCTAAAATCTATGAATTACATATGATAAAAAAGGCGCATTCGAAACTTTTGACGACCTGAAATCTCTTAACGTTTCTTCCGATTTGAACATCAACATTTGAAGTGTGATAAGTCCAATGTGGAATATGACCCTGTCAAAAAAAATATAACACCCACTTGACACGACCCAAGGTCGGGTGGGGGGAAGCCGCGGGGGTGGGACGGCGAAGGGGAGGCGAGAACCAGGACAGAAAACAAAAAATCGATATCACAATAAGCCGGATGCCAGAACGATTGTCGGAAAGAACAGTTCTACAGCAGCTTCAGCTTAAATCACGACAATCTATAAGATAACCACAGTGATATGTAAGCTTTCGCTCCTATTGCTCGAACTCTTAGGTTCAAATTCTAAGAAAGCTAAACTTCGGCACACGTAATCCACCCTGTTAAAATCTTTCAAATACCTTGAAAGAACAGACCACTCTTTATCGCATTAGAGGACAAACTGCTACGTTTTCTGAAAACTTAATTAAACTATGCTTCTTTTGCGTCGTATATTCGAAAAACTTCAAAAAAAATTCATTAAGAAATTTTCAAACAATTCCGATATTCGAATACTTCTCTACACAAATACTGCAGGATGACGCAAGAGTAATTTAACAAATTCCACTGTTTCAAACAATTCTAACAATACAAGATGAATGATGATTTCATTATTTAAAATGAGTAGCACTAAAGCTGGTCACTGAGTGATAAAACAGTTCAGTAATAGTTGCTTGCCGTTGATCAGAACCCATACGGATAATAAAATTTGCAAAATAGTTACGAAAATTGTGCACGATAATTTGTGAAGCAATCCTCATTATCTGCAGCCTTCCGTAGTTATCTTAATTCGTTCATCTGTTTCTCGAAAAATTCGCTTTTCTCAAGCATGTCTCTCTTCCGAATATTATGCCGCCACCTTTAAAAAAAATATCAACTCTTTCAATCAGCAAATCTTACAAGAACAAACCTTAATTCGCCTAGTTCCCTCGATGAAATTAATTCCATACTCAGCGTGCTCCTCCATCCCAGTCGCAATTGTGAGGATATTCGGATCGAAAATTATATCGCAAGGATCGAAATGTGCCTCTTCGGTCAATAGCCGATAGGAGCGTTCGCAAATCTGATATTTACGCTCTATATCTGCCGCCTGAAAGAGATACCAATGAAGAAATCGCACTTTTGGATAGCTTTGGCGCTATTCATTCCAGTGATTTTACTTATCTAGTTTGTTCATCCCACTGATCTTACTTATCTAGATCGCTCATAATATTTCGCCTACTCTCGTATCAAACGCTATTATACAAACAAACAACGGAAGCACCATTCTGGCAGCATCTCAATCAAGAATCATTCACTGATAGGGTTATCAGTGCCTGAAATCCTCTTCACTCAATTGCGATCGCTAGGAATGTTTCTAGTTTCAAACGAAAACTCAATAAATCACCCCCCCCCCCCCCTTTGCTAGAGCCGGAAGCACAATCAAACTGCCATGCCCGACATACCAACAGCGTAACAGTTCTTCTCGTGCTATCAACACTGTTCCTTTCGTCATATTCTCAGTACAATTTATGTATACATTTTCGTTTATCTATCGGTGTTTCGCTTTGAAATACATGTATACCTATTTGTTTATTCTACGACAAATCGCTCCTGTCTTTACCTCCTCAACTTTTCCACTAAGATATTTGCCATCTAAGCAATGTGCAATTATGAACCTGTGCAACGACCGCAATGAGAGAACGAAGAGGAGAGAGGATGGGACGAAGGAGGGGATGTGAACGCAGCAGAAGTGGTCGTCGAACACCCATAACTCTCGAGTTTGTACATTTCAGAATCCAAACAAAAACTCGAAGCGGATGCAGCAAATGCCTTATTCCCCCTTGAATTGTTCGATGAGATTAATCCTCTGCTTGTACCTTCCATATCCTTCTGTTGTAGCACTTAAAAAGCCCCTATCACAGTTCCTTGTCACCAGAGGGCATTTTTGGGCAAGACTCGTGCTCAGAAGCGAAAAGAGTTTGGTTTTATTACGAATCCTTTTCAAAAAAGTTCAGTGATTTATCCGTTGTCATATACATCCTTACTACCCACATCATTTTCTTGCCTTTCACTTCCTTCCCCTAAGGCGAATTTTTCAGCGTTAATGTAAATCTATCCAAAGGTGGAAAATCATCCCGTTTGGGACACACCAAGAACAGCATACTTTGCTTTGGGGAACATCGATCCATTCTTGAGTGCGATCCCTGTACCATGAAATGTAGTTCCGCGGCTTCTATTCAAGCATGCACGGCTGCTATTAAAGTGCTTTACCTTACTTTTATTCAGCAATGCATTCCCCCGTAGCACCTATATTCCCATTATGAGTATTCTCTCGCGTCACTTCTAGTTGCTCCAGTTACTGCTTCTTTGATTAGCCGCAGCCTTCCTTACATGATCACTCCAACTCGCTGCAAGTCAGCCTTTTCCTTCTGTCGCCAAACTGCGGTGCCCATTCCATATTTCTTCTCGCCCATTAATCCTTTTTTATTGCGAACATCCTTGCCGCCCACCTAAAGTTACGCATTCCGAATCCGATCACCCAACCATCCACCTTCGTTACCCTTCGGCGCCACTCGTTCGTTTTCCCTTAACCAGTTTGGTTCCTGTCATGATCCTTTCTGTCCTCCTCTTTACCACTGCTAGCAGTATCGGCACGTCTAAGGTGATCGTTCACGTCTCTGAACCGTAATCAACTAACAACTGTTGGCCTCAAGATTCTATCGAAGGGCTTCCCCCTTAAACTCATCAGCACTTTTTTCTCAAGACAGCTCTCTCTTCTTGATGAATGCTTTTAAGCTTTGTTTGATTACACGTCGTATATCTGTTTCTGCCTCTCCGCAAATTTTTGTCTAGGTGCCCACACAGATAAATTTACTTTCGTTCTCAATTTGTTCACCCTTACAAATATTGATGGATTCAGTTCTTGGCTGCTCACGAGATTCGCATTGGAGGTGTTAATTCATAAGCCTACTGATGCACTTTTCCCGCAAGTTCGCATACCACTTATTTCGGCTGATGCAAGCTGCAGCATATCGAGAATATGCCATCCACTAAGCACAAATGAATATGAATAACAAAATTAGCACCTGGCCTTCCTCATCGAACGCCATAACAACCAGCGCAGCTCCATATCTCTTAACAAGACGTGCTTTCTTAAGGAAGTCTTCCTCGCCTTCCTTTAGAGATATTGAGTTAACAATACATTTGCCTTGACACGATTCCAATCCAGCAATGACCACACTAAAATTCGATGAATCGATGCAAATGGGCACCTGAAACAACGACTACTCGCTCGTTGCATGTTATTTTGCCTCATTCTTCTTCATAAGATATGTTTTTTTGCTTGATTTTATTTTTTTCATTTTAGTTGCACTTTCATAACATAAGATAATGCTTGAAATTCCCGGTATAAAAAAAACAGTAAAACAATAACATCATTTCTACTAAGCTGTACGCTGTATTTCTGTTCTCTACACTCCTTTTTGTTTCCATGTCATCCTGTCGAATGAAACAAAAACTCTGCCGATAAGAGATGGAACGAAACGAAAAAAAAGCATAAGAACGACATAACTACCCATTGTATCGCACTCATCTCCGCGATCAAACAATAAATTGAATCCATAATTTGCCCTCCCCATTCCTTCCACAAAAAAAAAAAACCGGCAGTTCTATTAGCACCGATACAATTCTAAAACAGCCTTATATCATGAGCAAAGCTCTGGTACTGGTTAACTTCAAAAAAGCGCCATTAAACGATATAAAAACAGAAACCTTCGCAACGTCCGGCTCTGAAGCTATTAATCGTAGAAATTTAGCCATTGTAAATGGTCCATCCAAAAGTCCATCATCCATATTTATATCCAATACTTGGGCACCACTTTCGACCTGCTTACGCGCTACATCTATCGCCTCCTTAAAATATCATAAAACTCCAATACGAACCTTCGTGATATACAGTTCACAGTTCCAGCAATATTTGCACCATTATTCTAGAGTTCACCTGCAGCTCGATAAGAAAGTTACTGTAACGGCGAATTCCCGGTATTTTCGAGGCGAAATGAACAACTATCTGAGCTATAAATTGCACTGGAACATGTAGCATCCTAACAATTTGTCGATGAAAAGCAGTAAATATACGTACAGCATTACTGGCACGGAAGCTGACCAAATAATAAAAGCTCACAAAAACGCCTCAAAAAATTCGGGGCAAATCTAAACACAAGAACGACACCCTCTCATTTGAGTCGTTTTGGCTATGGTTTGTTCTGATTTTAGCAAAAACTAAAGCAAAAAAAAAGGTTCAAGATTACATTGCAACTCAAAATCTATGGCACTTTGCGTGCAAGATGAAAGTTACTATATATACTCAGGAATGTTTTTGCGCCAGGAAGTGCTATTCTGATACCCATCGTGCAGCATACAATCACAGTGGTGTTAAGTTGAAAAAAAAAAACACGTGACTCAAGAAACAATGATAGCCCAATGTCTCTTCTTTTACAACGTCTCTTCTCGTAATCTGAAGTGAACCTATGACACCATGGAGTTGGCTATACTGGCAGTTTTATACTGCCTCCCTTTCCTCTCCTTGCTAAAGAGAGGATCTCGCTATTCGGTCTATTTCTACTGCGGCATGGACGCTACCACCAGCCTGGCAGTCTTTCATGGCAGCAAATCTACTACCAGCAAGTGACGCCTGGAATGGAACGACGAAAACTGATGTTGAGGGAGGGAAGGAGAGAACTGGGCGGGAGATATCTACTTACGACAAGATAGAACGCTAGTACCCTATCAGAAAGTCACCAACCTCATATTTGTTGTTTTTGATAAGGTTGCAAAACCTCCTCGATCCAGCCACATTACATCGTTCGCCGATATTCACAAAATTAGTATGCGGTCCGATACAAAATGGCTCTAGTCCCGCGAGCAGCATGTAGCCACTATGGATTGAGGACGGCGGTTTTCTCGGTCTAACCCCTTTCACGGAGGCAGCAATTGCCCGAATATGATCCGGTGTTGTACCACAACATCCTCCGATTATATTAACCTAAAACAATAACTCAACCTTTAGCAACACTGGAGCTGTAAAACGTGTGCCGCGACCTCGAACTTACCTTATGAAAGTTTTATCTCCAAATTTCAAAATTTGGTTTCCTCTTGCAGTTGTCATTTGAGGACCCAGCCAGTCAGTACTCTCCAAACAGAAATATTACAGCTGGAATCGATCCTCAGCTCAATGCATGCCAAACCACCGCCATATATCTCACTCGATCATTTTATGAATCAGTTGGCTGTCATAGATAGGTCCTATATAACAAAAAAACCTCAGTTACTTCACATCTCGTCAACTCAAAAAAAAAATTTTTTTAAAACAAAGTCCCAGTTTGCTGATATCGATTCTCAACTACCTTTCGTCAATTCTACAATCTCATTTCTGATTAAACTGCCGTATTACAAGCCATCCAACAGCCGCAAATTTCACAGATAGCAGAGATTTATTCGTGGGAGAACGACGTTCAGCGGAAGGCTAGTTTTGCAGCAGCCATCCAGTGCAGTGTGTAGTGCGCAAGGCATATATCTTCGCAGTATATTTAAGGAGATGTGGTTTGCTCAAAAGCTTTATTCGGGGTATTACCGCACAGTTTTATCGGAACTGTCAAAATTATGATTCTTTGTTACTAATTAAGTGATAATATTTATTAACTGCAAGCTGAGTTAAGCTTTTGGTGTTGATGTCCTGGTTTCAGCCATCCAAATTCACCATAATCCTCTCCACATTGCCTTCACAAAAATTATATTTCAGCGACGAATGGTACCAGATAGGCTAATATTACACAGCGCCCATGAACCATAAAAACCAACCAGGCCATCGTTTGCAAATGATAATAAATCAACGGCCATATCCTCTGGCTGTTCGTCGTAGCCACCCAATGCATTCGGTAAACCTTAATGCACGAAACTCTTATCCGAGTACTCCCCTCATGCCAATTACGAAAACTTCGAACTCGCTCATTTAACCCATAACCTCCCACCGTCTTTCCCCTCCCTAACTTCCCATGTCTTCCCTTCACAACTTCCCATAACTTCGTATGACTTTCTTCCACAATTTTCCACAAATGATAAAACACTATAGCGGAATCTCTTCGGGCTAACCACCGCATGCTTAAAGCAACAAACCGTCATTTATAAACGAAATAACCCCCAAATATATGTTAGGGCAATAAAAACCGAGTAACGGGAAGATGCACGGGACAGCCTGCCTAAGTATATAGCACCACTATTCCTCTTCCTTCACCTAGTTCAATCTCACTCTAAACCGTTTTTTTCCAGTTGTCGGTAAACTAGCAAGTTTGGAGTAACCCCGAAACCTTCGCCGGGAAAATAAGTAAGCCCTTTCCGAATTTGAAAAAGCTCTTCGGGAAAGCGGATGCTCAGGTTTGCACTATTACTCATCCACCTTATTGGGCAAACTTCAACTTACTTCAACTTTATTTTATCCCACTGTTTTTCAACCGTCGGTTAATCACCCAAATGCAGATCCACACCGCGGCAATAAGCTTACCGTTTTTGAATGAAATTACTCCATTTATAACCATATCCTCCCTCCCTTCCTGAATACGTCTGAATTTTGTAAAGTTGCGAACGCTGCGGTTTCCGAGGCTTGTACACAACTAGAGTAAGGCAGCTTACCTGCGTTTGGATAACAAATAACGAGCGATGTAGTATTCATGGCGATTGTCTCAATAAAAGGCCGCATTTCCTTGGCACCAAGAGCACAATTTAACCCGACCGCCATAGGCTGACCTTGCTTCGTGCTTATCAAAAAAGCTTCCCCTGTTTGTCCCGACAATGTTCGCCCAGACAAGTCCACAATTGTTCCTGACAGAAACACCGGTATCTGAAATTTAAAAGCATGTTTCCCGGCAGCACAACAACTGCTGGTTCCAAAAATATTATAGCACCATTGCCCAATCTGCGAACTGCTTAGTTTAACAAATTATGGTTTAACACGCATAAAGATTTTTGAGAACCGAACTTCAAAATGAAAGCAGAAATTTCTCTACATCGTATTGGATTTTCATGAGGATAATGGGCACACTGGAAAAGAAGCAGCGCAGGAAGGAAAAGGGACGCGAAGAATTGGGGGCACAGAACAACCAAAACTGCAGAAACGCTTTTGTGAAACGAAACTGCAACTATCCCTGCCACAGAAATCTTGCAATGTCAACTACAATGAAAGCTAACCTCCTCAAGACCCTCTTCTTCAAAGAGTAATCGAATAGCGAATAGTGCTGCCTTAGCATTCGCTGAATCGAATACTGTCTCAACGAGAAGAACATCTACACCTCCATCGATCAAGCTGCGCGCTTGCTCACCATACGCTTTAACCAGTTCTTGGAACGCTGAAGTTCAGCTCGCTCAAACAATTAAATAATAAGCAAAAATTATTCAAGCCAGTATGCCATTACCGCTATTCTTGAACAACTGAAGCAGTTACAATCTATATCAGCAATAAAGCCTGTGCATAGATTTCAGCGCAGTTATCACTGCTAAGCCATAGACAACCACCCGCACTTAACTACGCACTTGAATTTTATACTTCCCTATACTGTCGGCACAGCCTTTTGCCATAGCTACGTTCAAATGTGTAAGGCTCGATGCAGCCAGCTCTGACGTCGCTAACAGAAACACCAAGCAAGAGCGAAAATTTTATAAGACTCCTTCTTTCTTAACAAAGAATTACTTCTCTCCCCTAAACAGCACTTATCTTTCACTCGAACACCAAATGTTGTTTCGTTGCCCGTTGATGATAGAACTGTACTGTAAGAACTTTTTTTCACAACTGCGGCATTACACCTAATGTTACCGTTTCTCTGCTGGAATAACTCTATTGCACGCTTGAGGAAATCGTCATATTTCATTATCGATTTCGAAGTTACCAAAAATTGCGATAATATGACAAAGAAGTTGAATAAGTCCTAAGAGGGTAGTAAACAAAGAGAATAATTACTAACTTATATTACGAAATTCAGGTTGCTCCACCGAAGGCGATATGGACAAAGTTTTGTTTGTCGGACCCATAGCACCGCAAACAAACCTTCGCAAACCTGAAGATTGCAATAATCGAGGTATATCATTTTAAAATACCATTTGCCACCCCTCATCTATCTCCTCCCTCCTCCCCCTCCCCCTTCCCACCATCCCTTTCAAATATTGTACGTCATGCCCGTTATCACAAAATCGTTCCACTATTTCATATCCTTCGTCCCCAAATATTACTCCTAAGGTATCCGCGATATGTTGTTGCACAATTTTCATAATATGGATGACTTACAATCATATTACGGAACATAAATTATAAACGATAACTCAAACGAATTGATACAAGCACCCTATTAATATTCCCACCTTTAACAATCGCTCGTTGCAAAAAAGCATCCTCACTCCATAACACTAGAAAGAACTTCCCTAGCGAGTAGTACGGACAATAAACACCACCAAGCTTCTGCATGCACAACTTTATGAGTGAACGATTTACTAAACACGACTATATATAGATGACGGTTGGCACAACAACAGTAACACGTTTTCACTAGAAGATAATCTAAGCGCAAGATGCTCACTGAAGATTGTTTTTCTAAACAGTCGCAGTATTTTCCTAAAGACGAAGTCGCGAATCAAACAGTTAAAACAGTTTGAATATTGACTAAATCATTCCATCTCCCTTCTGTTATATCATATTTTATCGGAAAAGCTAAGCACTCGAAACTCGAAAACAGTGCCATGCAAGGATAAAGGCTTGAAATCCGGATGAACATCAAAATGAACAAATCACTACAAATACGGACGTAACTTTTCAACAAAAACAACCTGCAGATTTTTCGCAGCAGAGGCTATGCAGCAATATAAACGGGCGTCGACTCTTCCTCCCCGCTCAACTTTTTGGCCTTGGCTGCGGATGGCACATAACATTAGCACGATTTAACGCACTAAAAAAAACAGGAGAAGGAAGGAGGGAAAAGAAAAGAGAGAAAAGGAAAGGAGAGGAAAGGGAGGAAGAGAAAGGAGAGGAAGGAAAGAAGGAAGGAAGAGAAAGGAAAGGAGAGGAAAGGGAGGAAGAGAAAGGAAAGAAGGGAGAGAAAGGAAAGAAGGAAGCAAGGGAGGAAGGAAGGAAGGAAGAAAGGGAGGAAGAGGAGGAAAGGAAGAGGAAGAAAGGAAGGAAAAGGAAGAAAGGAAGGAAGGGAGGAGGGAAAGGAAGGGAGGAAGGAAGGAAGGAAGGAAGGAAGGAAGGTAGGAAAGGAAGGAAGGAAGGAAGGAAGGAAGGGAGGAGGGAAAGGAAGGGAGGAAGGAAGGAAGGAAGGAAGGAAGGAAGGTAGGAAAGGAAGGAAGGAAGGAAGGAAGGAAGGAAAGGGGAGGGCGGAGGGGGGAGGGAGAAAGAGAAGCTGTGGATGTGTGCACCAATCTTGCATTATTTCCGTCGACATTTTCGGCTGTGTTTGCCACTTTAAAACGATGGAGGATAGAGAGCGGTATCTTTCACTTGCCTTCACTCCCTAAGCAGTGAGGAATGGCTGTCCGCATATGTTTACAAAATCATCCAAGTAAACGACGAGGAAGTAATAATCTTGCATTATTTCCGTCGACATTTTCGGCTGTGTTTGCCACTTTAAAACGATGGAGGATAGAGAGCGGTATCTTTCACTTGCCTTCACTCCCTAAGCAGTGAGGAATGGCTGTCCGCATATGTTTACAAAATCATCCAAGTAAACGACGAGGAAGTAATAATCTTGCATTATTTCCGTCGACATTTTCGGCTGTGTTTGCCACTTTAAAACGATGGAGGATAGAGAGCGGTATCTTTCACTTGCCTTCACTCCCTAAGCAGTGAGGAATGGCTGTCCGCATATGTTTACAAAATCATCCAAGTAAACGACGAGGAAGTAATATACCACCTGTTTCTTGATAAGCTTCATCAGCAGCTTTGCGAGCGATTCGTGCCGAATGATAGTTGATATCACGAACGAGATGTTCACATTGATAATCCGCTTGGGCGATTGTTGTTCCACTGAATGAAATTAGCAAATATTACGAAACGTTCTGTAAGAATCGTCAAGTGCAAGTACCACTAACGCCATTATTCTATCAACCAATGCAAGAACAAGCGAATATCTTCCAATATGACACTGCTAATATAACCTCGAAGTTATTTATGACGAAACGATAACTAATAAGTCAAAATTATAGAACTATAATGAGACCCAATAAGTTTCGTATGTCGCCAAATACGCAGCATCATCCTCTTGAAGAGAACCCTAACCCTCTTAGGGGAATATGGAAGCTAGAAGTCATCAGATTAATAAAACTCGATTAAAATTTTGAAGCAGACTGAACCTTCACGTCTTACATAGAAAAAGTACGAAAAAAAGAGAATACGACCTTCAAAAAATAAAGCCAACCGATTTTAAACTAAAAAAATGAACGATGATGAGTAGTCGATTTCTTCTAAGATTAAAGCAGTTTAGTCAGCGAGGATTTTTACAGCCGACAAGCCATAAAACACTCGCAATGGAAGCAATCGAATTTGCCTCCTACTCAATTCACATGAGGAATGATCATGCAGTCCCGACCGGAACGCTCGGGGCTTCTGTTCAAGCGAATAACATTCACGGTTCATCAGAGCAGTTTAGAACTATGCAATATATCAGTAACTACAACGGTTCTAAAAATGAAAAGAAACATCAACGGCCTGATCCCTGCCGCTCATAGGCTTGATTTTGTGGGCATTCAGTTTGCAAAAAGCAAAAAATTAAATACAACAGACATAAAGAACGGAATTTTATGTTGAAAATTCGTTTTAAAAGTTCAAACTCGGAAAATTGAAGACAGCCAAAAGCACCGGACAACAGAAAATGAAATGTGCAGCTATTCCAAACAGGTCTAGTTGTACGGATGAAGAAGCTTACTAAATAGCACTGTTCTCACTTATGAACGTTTTCCTCGCCTTTTGTCCTCCCTCCGCCTTCCTCCCTCTCTTCCATTGCCCATTTTTACCAGGTTTACGCTAGATCTATGTATGTGCAGCAGCTGTAAAAATTCTCGTTATCTATTCACACAGAATAGTTTTACCCATTTTCTCGTTGGCAGTTTTACGTAAGTACTGTAACGCCAACCGGACATCCGCAAGTATACCGTACTGCACCAAATACAGTCCCCAGGGGTTTCAATGCTCGCGTATATATGGAGGGACAGACGGAGAGCGAAGCGAAGGGCGAGCTATTCATGGTGACAGTTCTGTTTAACAATACTACTTTTGACAATTCCTGCTCAGTGACTTTTCAAATATGCAGCATCATAATATCTCCAACAAAACCGGCAAAGTCAAGAGAGCTTTTTTCGATACAAAATGGCACACTGAAACATTTCCTATTAGTAATTATGATGAAAGGCTAACCTGAAGGTATTAGTTTCAATGAAGTCGGCTCCAGCTTCTAGATAGAGTTTGTGGACTTTGTAAATAATATCCGGCTTCGTCAATGAAAGAAGATCGTTATTTCCTTTGAGTGGTTTTGGATGATCCTAAATTACCATTTGAATTTATAACACGAACTCCTCATCAATGGCTCAGTTATGCTAAACAATCCTTAAGCGGCTAATCTAAATGTATGCCATTCGCATACCACAATAGTAAGATGCGTGCCCCATTCAATCAGTTTCACTAAATGAGACCCCGATTACCAAACCGCCATAAATTCTCATTACTTCTTTCTCTTTTAGAAAAAATATGTTTACGTTTTTAAAGGATGTCAGAGTTTACAAGACATGGATACGCGACAGTTCGGAAGTTACACATTCGATGAAACTCCCACATCTAGTCCCATAGCTCAAAAAACACTAAATAATAATTTCAAGTTGAGGCGCATAAATCGCTTAGAGATATAAACAAAATCATTTGTTGAAAAGAACAGTTTGTCTTTCACCAGAGGCACGAAATACATTTAACGCGCTTATTAAATTCATTGAGATAGCATGAACGACTGATCGAACACTATCACACAGATGCAATATAGTAACTGCTCATGGACATTCCACATGGCCCTAGAATTTGCACCCTCTTCCCCCCTCACCCCCCCTCCCCCTCAGCTACCGATTTAGAGATATGTGAAATGTCCATTGGCGCTCAAACTCTAGGTCACCTCACGTGCGAAAAAAAAAGATCAGCCACTGCTCAGGAATCCCCTGCATAAGAAGGTTTCACTGGCTGGAGAGCCCTAGTACACGAGTCAATGACTGGTTGCGAAAAAGCACTCGCATGCAGCATGTCCCATACGTCGCTTACACAATTTTACTGGATCGGACGCGAAGGATCCCTTATTATGGCGCACTATGCAAGGTGAGAAAGGGAAGCGAGAGTTTGTTAATAATCTGTTTGTCTACATTCAATTTAAATGTCGATCACTAGATCACATATTTGCCAAGCCTCTCGCTAACCCTCCTCGATAATTAAAGGTCTGCGCACAGACGTTTAAAACTTGCACATGGAAACATATGCAGAGACAATCAAAAAAATGAGCTATTTTTCTCGCTGAGTAAAAAAAAAAAAGAACTCTTGAGCCGCTGTGCATTTTTTTAAATGCAAAAGACATTTAATCACTGAATATAAGGCTCCCTTCACTTCCAGTGCGCAAAGAATTTTGTAATTGCTGTGTTCACTAGTCATTTATGGCTCCTCTAATTAAATGTTGTAGCAAAAGGTTTTCAGACCGCAGGATCACGCAATTTTTCGCACATTTTTTCAAGAAAAGTAAGTTCCTTTAAAGTGCTAACTTCGCTTTTCATAGAACACTCAATACCGTCTAATAAATAAATCGAAAAAGGATTCACTAGAGCCTTCATTGCGTTTAGCAAATAGCTCCAGCATATATCTTAAACAGACAACCGAATGCTCATCTGTAATAGATACCACACGCTCAGATTGTTCCTATCACCAGACCACATATTTGCCAAAGAACGCTATAAACCTTAACGCTATAAACCTATCTTCGCCAAAGAACGCTATAAACCTTAAGGAAGCTGGAACTGAAGCTAATGAAAAAACGTAAACTCTCTCTTCTGCATAATCTGTTGGCTGTCGATCTTACAGACCTTTCGCACTGGTTGCTTCTCATGCAAAAAAAAAAAGCGTCTAACCATCCGATTTTGCGACCTAACCATTTCTTTGAGATAATCCATCCTTTGCGGGGTCATAAAATGTTCTAAATAAGCAACGAAGACAAATGTTTTGGAGAACTATGAGATAACTGAATATACTCTTACCTTCTGCCCATGATGTAGTTTTCTGCAAGCGCTAACAAAATATTAGCCCACTTTCTTTTGCACCGATCTTCCCAATCACGCTAAAACAGCTACGTTGCGCGTCTTTTCTACCGCACTAAACTCCCACATGTTGTTCGTTGTTCGGCTGTGCACAAAGCATTATTCACTGTTCCGCTATTTACTCTTTGGTTACAACATATCGCTCTACACTTAAGCTGATTGCCCGATATTTAATCAATATGCAAATGAAAAATCGAGAAAGCAACACCATACGATCAACGCGATTAGATAATTTATTCAACGACAACGTAACGTTCATCTATGTACATAACCGTAAGGACAGAGCACCGTTATCACAATATTAAAAATGTTCACTAAAATTCAAAAACTGCAATCTTTCAAAACAATGGCCGCCTATTAATGTGGACAAGTATCCGCTACTGTCCCATCTTCTGTGTATATAATATCGTTAAAAACGAGGAAAAGTAATCAAAGAGTGGTCGTCTTATAACGAAACGTTCAAAAAGATAAGAATTCCATAGCAGTTAATTCTCTAAAATTATAATTTCGCAAAAAAAACTGAAACCTATCTACAATGACGCGAAACCAACACCACCCTCCACCTTCCTCCTCTCCCTCTCAACAAAAACCAACATCTTGATCTTTTCGATAATTTTTCTCCAATTCTCTCTCCCCACCCATCAATTTTCCATAACTTATCATGGGTGACAATTTTCGTTGTAAATTTTGTGGACCACTATTTCCGAACTGCAAATCTGCGGTCACGATTTACTGCGATCAAAACCTCTAACTGTAGAAGCCATTCTCAAAAATGCTATTACTGTTATGCATGTGCTCAAGGCGTCGAAAACTTCAAGTTTCTTGACACTTTCTGTTTTGAAGCTTGTTCACTTTTTTCCCACTTCTTCCTAGCGCACATCACTTGCTAATTGCAGGACAATCCTTAGAGATTCCTTCACAGGAGAAAAGGCAAGGTAGGAGGGAGGGCAAGTGCGAAAGGGTGAAAAGCGCCCTGAACGTTCTGCAAAGCAACACACAAACAGCAAAGACAATGCAAAGAGTTTTACGAACGGATATTGAATTAAAATTTAAACAACTTCTTAATAAATGCTGCTAATCTGGATTAGAAAGCACAGAAAGGAGAAACAAACGTCCCTAGGAAATGCGGAAACAGTTAGTTAGTTGCAGCCTATCCATCTAGGTGAGACGAAACAGGGATAGTCGAAGCTATACACCATCTTACTAAGTGATATCCTAACGAATTCAACAATCGATTTTGCAAAGAATCGGCACAGTCAAGTTCGATGGTTTTTATTCCACTAAAAAAACTGTTTCTGAAAATTTTAAAAAATCTTGTTTTTCTTTACTGGAAAAAAAAGTGGAGAGAAAACTATTAAGTACCAGTTTCAGAAGCGCAAAAACAACAATATACGTCTAGTTAGTAAACAACAATACTTAAATATAAAAGGAAATATGGCTACTTGAGCAGAACAGTAAGTTACAGAATTTTTTTTTAAAGGCTAAAACTTCCCCCGCATATACGGAGGATTATACCCTCGACTTCTCAAAGCGCGCCTTAGCGAACCTGTTGTGAGGAAATGGCAAAAAAACCTAGCTTCCGGTGGAAAAATATGAAAAGAAAAAAGGAAGTTGAAAAGATTTTCGCTGATAGTGATAACTGTTAGCAATCGAGTTTTCTTAAATTCCCTCTTTAAAAAAAAAATGTACCTAAAAACACTGAAATCTGAAAAACATTAAGGCTCACAAACTATCGAGTGCATCCATCGTCATCTGATCGCTTTTCGCTACTTCCCTTCCAGCTTGCCGATCTTAGTGATTCAAGGCATCCTATAAGTTCGCAAAGACGTTCTAAACTTTTCGGCTGGTTCTTGCCCCTTTAATCGTTATTCCAGCGATATTTTTTGGCCCTTTTGTGAAACTTATCGATTTATTCAGGTTAGATTTATCATTCGATTTGTTTGCTATGATCAAATATGAATTTGTTATAAGGTTTTCATGAAGATATAAGCTAAGCACGTTCCAATGCGATACGTTCTGATCGCCTTCATCCCTATAAGAACATAAGGAACTTATGTGGAAAATTTTTCGGAAAAAAAAGAAATCAAAGCAACGTTGAAATTTGCCTCTGTTGCAAAACGATATAAACAGCTTAAATGCAACGTCGCATAACTGATCATTAAACAATCAGATCTGCGAATACCCCATTACAAAGAATGCAGGTCAGCGGAGAGAACGGCAGACGTCGTCGGTTTGTCTGGCCGGCTGGCTGCAATTTGATTGACAAACACACACCGGTGTTTTTTGTTTCAGTTTTTTTTTGCAGACAGAAGGCGCAGACACGCAATAATCTAGGCAACAGAAGGGAAGGGGGGGGGGGGAGGG
>JPKZ01000501.1:91528-110155 GCA_000803305.1 Toxocara canis
GATGAGAGGAGAAAAAAACAAAACTCAAAAAAACAAAAAAACAAAACGAGATTGCGAAATCGATATGGTTGGAAGTTGAGATCGCGACCAAGTCCCGAAATTGGAAACAACTGAGCTCATTTATATGCCTCAAATGTAGGAAGTTATTTATTTTAGCGTCTGAAAAATACGGAGAAAAAAAACCTTTCATGCGAATCTGGAATACTAAAGTCACAATAAATAGATGTTACACAAAATGGACACTTTTTAAACAGAACAAGACCAAACATATACGACCATTTTTCAAACAACACAACTGTACACATCTGCTGCGACCACGCAGCAGAACCCGATGACATGCAACTAAAAAAAAAAGCGTTCATCTCTCTCTCACTCGAATATTATTTCTCCAATCGTCTGGTGTCTCATGTTTTCGCATATTCACTCTTCGCTTCGTAATCCACACATATATGTACATATGTACGGTTTTTGGGGCGTGAGAGTACGAAAATCACATGACGTCATCGTTGAGCTGGACATATGCCAGACGTTTGCGATTGCACTCGCTGTACATTGGTGACGGCATTCATTAGATGATGAGTTTGTGATGCGTTCTCAAGGTGACGTTGTCAAAGCACATTATCGATTGTTACTTGAATTATGTGTACAGTTTTGGTGATCTCGGTGTGCTTCCTGAACGAATATCAACGGCAAACAAATCGTATTGGGGCAGAATGGATACATGATATCATGCATTATCATGCATTATTTTTGAGATAGCTGAAATGTCCTCCTCCTTCCAGCTGAAATGTCCTCCTCCTCCCAGCTGAAATGTCCTCCTCCTCCCAGCTGAAATGGCCATTTAGTCACGTGTAGAATTTTGCACATTTTCAAACAGTTCCTCTCATCACACGCATATAGGCATCCTTTCGGATCGATTGATCGATGATATCGTTTTTGATCCGGAGCTAATCTAACGTTGCCAAAAAAAAAACGATAGTATTTAGTTGTATGGCGTTTTCTTCATTTTTTTTCGCGTCCCCTTCTACCTTACTGTCAAATTCGATTAGCAAATTTAAAGAGTATGATTGAGTAACATAGAAGAATGACTGACTGAGTAATGAGTAACTGAAGAATGACTGAGTAACATTGACTGAGTAACTGAAGAGAACAATGACTGAGTAACTGAGTAACATTTTCTTTTGAAATATCATTCAGAAATATATTGAAATATCATACAGGAATATATTGGAACAGAAATACTAGAGAGAAATATATTGGAATTTTCCGCAGGAGTATACATGTTGGAATATCACGCAAGGATATATTGCAATATCATACAGGAATACATTTTGTTGAGTGAAAAAATGTGAGCTGTGAGCTTATCTATTCCAAATTGTTCCTTAAATGTCTTCCGTCAACAGTATTTTTTATAAGAATGAACTCTTCAGGTAAAACTACTGATGCTAAAAGCTTTGTATTATGGCAGCTGGTTACTGGATTAGGTCTTTTAAGGTCGTTTTGATGCAGTTTATTGTCGATTTCTGTTCCCCCAATTTCCACTTTTGTCCTTAAATATCGTTTACGGAAATTCTTTGCAGTCTCTTTTATTGCTGCTATATTCTTCGAAATGCATTGACAAATATTCTCTTTGGTTTTTGTTTTATACGTATTGGGGTCAATATAAGATTTTATTCTGACATTTTTCAGTTACAAATGACTAAATGAGTGAATAAAAATTTGTATTTTTCTCCTGCAAAAGAATATTTTTTCAAATAGGTGATTTACCTTTTTTTTTTCACAAATTTTTTGTTCTTAGAATTTTTTTCCGAAAATTTTTGTTTTAGCATATCGTTTTTCTTCTTTTATAATCCTATCGCCTTAGATCACAAATTTTTAATATGAAATTTTCATAGTTTTTGTGAATAATTTATCAAAACCATTTATTAGTGTTTGAATGGAACGTTATGTGTATCATATATCGATTTTTGCCAATGCGTTCATTTGAAGAACAGATCGTAATTAAAATTAATTACTCGTAATTAATTTTGAATCTCTAAATTAATTACTCGTAATTAATTTAGAGAGATTCAAATCAATTTTACACTCACAAATACACACGCACGCATAAGTATCACAGATGAACATGCATAAAATGAAAGGACTAAAGTGGACGTTAATGCACGTTCCATGTCATGATCTTTTCGTGTTTTGGTTGGTTGGCTTGCTGTAACGCAACCAGTTGCCACTCTCAGTATTTGTACTGCACCATTTTGAACAACTGTATGAAATCAGTTGTATTTTTTTAACAATGACTTTTGTTATAGCCCTAACATACTCCAAATTAGCATCATTGATTATCAAAATTTGCATATTGTTTTCGTTTAGCAAATTTCTTATCACTCATCGTCAAGTCATTTCCTAATAGCGTTTGAGTCGAAAAATGATTGATATCGGCGCATTGTTGATCAGCGTTCACTCATGATCAGCATTCTTGCTAATGAAAATCACTTTTGATTTCTATAGAAGATTCCTTGGAAGTTTTCCATATAACTGCGATGAAATATTCTATCTTTTTCGATGATCGACAAGATCGAGCATGCCGAATCGTGTTTCGTTCGCTTGTGCTCGACACAACCATATCATCCCCGAGCCATCTAACGCATTCACCATTCAAATTTTTAGTGATCTTTGTTTTATGTAGTGCATTTCAACGACCCCTCACTTCTCAACTTTTTTCTTGTATGAGTTTTTTCTGTACACAAAAAAAATGGAAATTTACGAGTTTGGAACGTTGCAATGAACGAAGCTTATGTGCAGCAGGTAGGTATTACGGAGGAAGGCGCAAGCGGGTATTTATTTTGACCGAAATGTGGCGATCGTTTGGAAGTGATAAGGAGGATCAAAGGAATTGAAAATCATTAAAAGTAACACAAAATAGATTATTGAAGATTCGTGGCGATACTTTGTGCTCATCATAAATCTTGATAAAACCCTCTTTTACTAAATGTTTTTATGGACTTCTCATAAATATTTTTCATAATTTTTCGAACTTTCTTTCCTTTTTTCCCTTTTTACAAAATATTTCGGTTACTTTTTCATGGTTTCACGCTACCCATGTGTTAGTCACTTTTCTGCCTTTTTTTCTGACGGAAAACTCATGGTGAGATGTTGCATACATATCGCTAATTTTGGAAAAAAAAAATTTCAGGATCTTTACTTGATTCACTCATAGATTCTCCGATAACCGTACAAAGAAGAGCAACTTCGTTGCTTGAGGATGATGGGGTAAGGGAAAGCTATTGCCAGAACAAATGCTATAATCAACAGAGTCATGACTTCTATGAGAAAACGTTTCAACACAATGGGATTTGACAAGACATAGGCTGCTGTATTATTTGAGTAAAGTAGTAGTGGAGGGGGGTGAGTGGGGTGAAAGGGGAGAGAAAGAAGTGGGGAGGGCTGAGTTTTGTCCTTATGACAAAATATGGCTCCTAATTAAGAATTTGCGAAAGACGGGATGCGAAATCATACAATACCATTGCCTATCTATTACTTCGAGGTATTAGATATCACAAGGGTGCAAAACAAAGAAGTGGGAGGTCCAAGGGGAAGGGGGGAGGGGTGATGGAAGTATTTAGGTGCAATCGAAAATGATGTCGATGCGATCGTCCGCATTCTCGAAATTGAATAGCGGTAGAACGAGATCGTTGGAGCTGATTCGCTTCCAACAGGCGCGCTCATTGACACGGCCGTTTAGGCAATAATACACAGTACCAATTAGTTCGGTCCTGAAATCAAATTCTTGAATCAGTGAGAGTTCTTGTATGTTAGTGTGGAATGTTTAAAGACATTGCCATGAGAGGAAGGGAAAGGGAGAGAGACAGATTGCCATGAGAGGGAGGGAAGGGGAGAGAGACAGATTGCCATGAGAGGGAGGGAAAGGGAGAGAGACAGATTGCCATGAGAGGGAGGGAAGTGGAGAGAGGCAGTCATTTTTCTATTTAGAAATTAGGGGACTTCTTATGTCACGAATTCCGCCATGGACGAGAGTTTCGCATTGATTAAAACGACGACTAGATCAAATAGCTTCATCTTATTGCGAGCATAAGTATCGCCTTTCGTTCGTTTTCATGGCCGCAAACGATGAAATTGGGACATGGAAAAGGAAATAGGATAGGCGATATTTATAAAACTTCATGAGGTCTACTTCTTGTTGTCCATAAGCCTGATGCTCTGTAATATAGCTTTAATCGCAGCAAGTATCTCGACTATGAGATGCTAGTTTTTTATCACTAACAACCTCGCCGATCCTCATATTTTCAGATCGTGTATTATTACTCGTTTATTACTTTACTGGTACTGGCAGTCTGGCCCTTAGTCATTAATTAATCATTGAAATAAAGCATAAGACTGAATTTTAAAAGCACTTACGGTTTGCTACGTGGATAATCCTGAAGCATATCAATTGCTTGCTCTAGAGTGTAGTTGTCATACATCTCAACAATCTTTTGTTTCTTCTGAACGCGACGACGGCCGTGTTCAGCCGTGAATGTTGTCGCACGAACATCAACCAAATGCAAACAAGGTATGCTGTGCACTGGACTCGGTTGAGCACACTCAAATAGTTCATTTTGCAGTAACACTTAGACAAAGTACACTTGCAAGTTGCATCCTTTGAGCTTTACAGTTTACGAGTTTGGAGCAATATCGTAGAGATTATGTATTTTAGAATTATTCCTCCAAGTATTGTCGACTAATTCTGTTGCCGATGTGGGGATTGTTGAAAATGTTCAAGAATATTTCACTTGTATGGCGTTCATCAAATTAGATTAATGAGGTTTCCAAAATTAATGATCGTTCGGGAGCCCCAATTTTCCAATACCGACCGCTATAGTTTACCGAATTGTTTGCAGTAATTTCTTCTTTTCCTTCTCCGCTTCTCATTCTAGTCGATTCGTTAGTGCGAGAATCTGTCCCCACATATGTTATACTTCTCTGATCTCATTAATACTTGCGGTAAATATTAATGTTGTTGAGCTTTTTCAGTGGTTATACGTATACCTGTTGATCCATTTCGACGTTTACGGCGCCGCCATTGTTGCTCGCCATACTATCGCCTCTGCGACGTTGCATTTGGATAATTTTACGGATTTTCTTATGGCGACGTTGGCGATCCGTGCACAGACAAGCAAGATCCGTCAAATAGCACCCCGTATTAGGGCACCCTTCTCCACCTATATGTAACCAAATACCGTGTCCATTGAATTGAACCCCTCCCTCCTCCCTCGCAGTTGTTTTTTTACTAGATCTAAGGAGCAGAGTATATCTATTCAGTGGTAACTCTATTCGATTAGATTCGATATCTATTTATAATAGAACGAATTTAAACAATATTGCAACCAACAAAGTGACACTAAGAAGAAAATTTATAACATAGTGAGGGAACGATATTGCAACCAACAAAAAGAATTTAACATCGTTACCCTTTCGGTACTTTCACATTTTCTAAAGGAAATGAAAACTTAACAGATTTTGAAAATAGGGAACATTAAATAATGTTTGAGAGATATAAAAACATTTCAAATTGGAAAAATACTTTGAAAAATTATTTTCAATTTTTTTTTCAAATCAAAATTTCAAATAATTAAAAATCAAAAAAAAATATTTCAAACAATTCAAATTTTGAACACTAAGCCTCTAAAGGGTTCTTAAACCTTGAATTATTCGATGAAATATCGATTATATGTTAATTATAACCTCTAGCGGCGACTGCTGGTGCATTCTCGTAGCAATCTTTACAGATGTTGTGCTCGCATAATCCCATCGTTCGCATCTCGCTTACCGGCTGTAAATGTTTTACGTTATCACCGCATAAACTCGAATTAATATATGAACTTTGATGGAATAGAATAGAGTATTCATAGAATAGAATAGAGTATATCTGATAGAATAGAATAGAGTATATCTTTTGGAAAATTGACCGCAAAGGTTGAATTGAACTGAGAGGAGTTTATCACTGATCAATAATCGCAAGATCAATGTAATTGATAAGGGTGTCAACCAGATAGCTAAAAAATAAGTTCCTTTTGCAAGCGCTCCAAAAATTAGTTTGTCAAAAAATATAAACGGATGGAACAAGCTGAATAGTGGGCATAGGAATAACGCACAAAAGCCTTCAAAGTGTTCTAAATCTCTAAGTTTGAATCTACAGGACGCGATCAGCATTCGTTTGCTATACAGAAAACTATGCAGAAATTTGCTTTAGTGCTTAATAAGATGAAAAGAAGCCAGGATATGATGCCCTGATTTTTCCACAAGGACCATCGCAGCGACATTGTCGAGTGGTCTTGGGCGTATTCGATGGAGCTGAACGACGGCATATCTCATCCAAATCGTTCTTGACCAGGTTCCTGATCGCCGACGATGATGCTAGAATCGAATGTTGTCGAAATCCGCGAATCTGATCGTAACGATTCGTTGAATGTACTCAGTGACAAAAAATTGCCAACTGTGATTTGCAAATTCTGTCGCGGCGAGTCACTGACTCAAAATACAAGTCAGCGATTCATTCATAGATGGCAAAGGGCGTATGAAGAAAATGAAAACAAAAAAGGATGGGGCCACAAAGGGATCAAAGTGGAGCGAGGCGGTTCAACAGATGCAGCGCGGGCAGCCCAAGCCTTACTCGGGCATTCGCGTTCTGGAGATAGATCAGGACTGCTTGGTAAGGGTAGCTGAGGTAACTCCCCATAGGGAGTGAGGGTCCCCGTGGTTTCGACTGTAATTACGCCAGTTTCTACTAGTCAATTATTCTACTGCACTATTCTATCGCCTTGTAATATTCGCATTCTAAAGAAGGAGCGGGGGGCCTGGTCGGAGCAGCGGAGGTGAATCCCGCTTCGTAAGAGACCATCGTCTTCATCTCGGCTGTAAATACGTCTGCATCTACACGTCATATGTCCTACGTGCTGTGATATTCGCTTCAACGACTGCAACTGCTAGCTGCGAAAGCTCCGCCAATAACAATTTACTGAACGTAAGTCTTTGACCCTACTCTTTGTTGGAGTAAGCTTTCCACTTGCTCTCTCAGCACCAGTGCGTAGCTGCTTTATGTACTCCAACGATGCGATATGGTCAGGTTCGACCTCAGAAATGTGGCGCTCAATTTTTCGGATAGCAGCTTCATCTTGAAAAAGAGCTATCATGAATGCAGCTTGTGGGTCAGGGCCTGCGGCGAGTTCACGCAAATCCGGAAAGCGTACGCTATTGGCAGCAGCCTTTAACAAGTTAGATTTCACCTCAAGGGAAGCCTGGAATGCGGTGGATACCATTAGTGGTCACGGTTAACGTGTGGCTTGAGCCCCCTTGTACTGAACAAAGTTAGCGATGCTTACTCCAACAAAGATAAGGATCAAAGAATTACGTTCAGTAAATTGTTATTGGCGGAGCTTTAGCAGCTGGCAGTTGCAGTCGTTGAAGCGAATATCACAGCATGTAGGATATATGACGTGTAGATGCAGACTTATTTACAGCCGAGATGAAGACGATGGTCTCTCTCGAAGCGGGATTCACCTCCACTGCCCCGACCAGGCCACCCGATCCTTCTTTAGAATGCGAATGCTACAAGGCGATAGAATAGTGCAGTAGAATAATTGACGTGCAGAAACTGCCGTAATTGCAGTCGAAACGACTGGGACACCCTCTTCCTAGGGGGATTTACCTCAGCTCCCCCGACCACGCAGTCATCGTCTATCTCTAGAACGCGAATGCCCGAGTTAGGCTCGGGCTGCATCTGTTGAACCGCCCTGCTCCGCTCTGATCCCTTTGTGGCCCCATCCTTTTTGCTTTCATTTTCTTCACGCGCCCTTTGCCATCTGTGAATGAATCGCTGTCTTGTACTTTGAGTCAGTGACTCGCCGCGATTGAATTTGCAAATCGCAGCTAGCAATTTTTTTTCACTGAGTGCGTTCAATGAATCGTTGCGATCAGATTCGCGAATCGCGACAAATGCAATTGTCACGGCGTGGTACATAGGCGCCACAGATATATCAGCCACGACCGTAGGCGCTACGGCCTCTTTTATTAGTATTGGCGTTCATAAAAATGATACTTATAATTACAACGATACGATGGTTGTGAGTAAAAGTTTCGGATGCACGTTTAGCCGTGGCGCTTATGTCCGGCAACGACTGCTATAAGAATCTCCCTCAGTGGTGCACACAGTTGAGCGGAGAGAAGAGGGGGAACATGTGTATGCAGTAGGTACGGTTACTGCAAAATATAAATCAGTGTTAAACCCTTCAATGTAACCTGACTTTGAAGAACGCTCAAATGAAATGAATATTTGCAAAGTCAACGATTTTATGGCTAAGGGTGCCGATGACGCAAGGGCCCATCCAGGCTCTTTGTTCAGTTTCGTTGTCTATACTTCTAAGTTATCGGATCGCTGTGACACTTCCTAGTGGTGCGTTTTGATGTGGAATGATATTATTTGAGAAAGTTAAAATTCGAACTCAACGTGCATTGGAAAGAGTTTTTTTACGGCATTAAAAGCAACAAAAGTAACGAAAGAGTAATTAGCAATTAACCGTTCATAAACGAAAACATCGGTTCGACCTCTTTCAGTTCTTCACTGCTACCATCTTCACTTACTGTCGACTTTTCATGCCATGTGACTGTATATGTGAAAATCTTCCTAGAATTTTTCTAATCTTGTTTTAATTCAAAAAAAAAAACGTTTTATAAAAATAAGCTGACTTTCTTGAATTCTCATCGATAGTTCACCATCTCAGAAATAATGAAAATACTGCGGCCATTCTCCCTCCTTTTGCTGACGCTTGCAGGAATTCTCCCAATAAACCCTGTCTTCGCATCTTAGTTGATTTAGTGAGAAAATAAAGTACGGATAGGGGATAAACAATAAATCACATTGCGGTCTGAGTAAATATCTCATTACTGAGCGTCAGGAACAAATCCCGTCTGATGACCTCACTTGACGGATCAAATTGAGAGAGTAAACAACAAAAAATTTTGAGCAAAATGTTACCAGGGGGGCTGGGAAGGGGGAGGGGAGGAGAGAGAGGTAAAAATTTAGCAATGATACCTTCCGCTGTCCTCAGTTTTGCACTGCAAATCGAAATCGTCGACGACCACGCCGTCCGTTTTCAACAGGTCGGGAATGAACTTGCCCATCTCGGATGGATGTGGTCGACCTTTTCCCCTAAAACACAGTACCGTCCATTGGTTGAGAACGTTGCTTTATCTACTTCTAACTCGGAAGATCATCGATAAAGGCACACATAAGCATTATCCTTAATATAGTGCGCAAGTCATGAAAGAGAATACTAATGTTAGCCATGTCTCCTCTAAAGTAGTATCATGTAACTCTATAGAATAAATTTGGCGACCGTGGTGCAGTGTGATTCCTAAAGTTATCGACTCCGATATTGCTCCTCTTGCGCAACTGAGACCATAGACGGTTCATGTAAACTGGGCGAATTTCTGACAGGATATCGCAGCGATATCAAAGAAAATCGTCATGGCGCGTCTCTTAAAATAATCGTCTTAGTTTAATCAACAAATAACGACAAGACTAAGGTGGTTTTGCTCAATATAAGTTTGAAGTTCGATGTTGATAAAATCGTTTTGACAGACACGCATATGCTATTCGAATGAACTAATCGAGTACAGTGAAACGAAATCTGCTGAATGGAAACTGTTGGAAAGGTATGTGGTTCTAAAACAAGGATCACATACTGCTAAAAATATTGCATCTGCGTTTAAAAGAACAGGACAGGGAAGCTGAAACTCCGATTATATTTCCCAATCGGTTATATTTCCCATTTAGGTAGGAATCGAAGATGAGATGACAAATTGGGAAATTGGTCATAGGTGACTTTATATGGTGATCTCTTATGTTTCGAGCAGCCATATAGTATGCACGCTCAACGTCAGCTGTCGACAGCCGCCCAGTAGCTGTCAAATAATGACCATCTAATCAGTTGTAGGCCAACAGTTGGCTCGTCTAGTGGACGTGCTATACCAATGAACATAGGTGGTGCTTTGTACTCGACATCTTTACGAGTATTCGAGACGTTGCTGCCATACAAGAAATAATGCCGATTTCTCTATGATCGATTCAACCTTCTTTCTCTTTATAAGTTGTGATCACCATTCATATGTTCAATAGAGTGTATAAGGTCCATAGAACCATTTTTTATCTTTCCTTAAAATACAAGCTCTTTTAGCTTCCATGAAAAGCGTAAAACCCTTTTTTGATCGAATGACGCTATAAACAATAAATCACATTGCGGTCTGAGTAAATATCTCATTACTGAGCGTCAGGAACAAATCCCGTCTGATGACCTCACTTGACGGATCAAATTGAGAGAGTAAACAACAAAAAATTTTGAGCAAAATGTTACCAGGGGGGCTGGGAAGGGGGAGGGGAGGAGAGAGAGGTAAAAATTTAGCAATGATACCTTCCGCTGTCCTCAGTTTTGCACTGCAAATCGAAATCGTCGACGACCACGCCGTCCGTTTTCAACAGGTCGGGAATGAACTTGCCCATCTCGGATGGATGTGGTCGACCTTTTCCCCTAAAACACAGTACCGTCCATTGGTTGAGAACGTTGCTTTATCTACTTCTAACTCGGAAGATCATCGATAAAGGCACACATAAGCATTATCCTTAATATAGTGCGCAAGTCATGAAAGAGAATACTAATGTTAGCCATGTCTCCTCTAAAGTAGTATCATGTAACTCTATAGAATAAATTTGGCGACCGTGGTGCAGTGTGATTCCTAAAGTTATCGACTCCGATATTGCTCCTCTTGCGCAACTGAGACCATAGACGGTTCATGTAAACTGGGCGAATTTCTGACAGGATATCGCAGCGATATCAAAGAAAATCGTCATGGCGCGTCTCTTAAAATAATCGTCTTAGTTTAATCAACAAATAACGACAAGACTAAGGTGGTTTTGCTCAATATAAGTTTGAAGTTCGATGTTGATAAAATCGTTTTGACAGACACGCATATGCTATTCGAATGAACTAATCGAGTACAGTGAAACGAAATCTGCTGAATGGAAACTGTTGGAAAGGTATGTGGTTCTAAAACAAGGATCACATACTGCTAAAAATATTGCATCTGCGCTTAAAAGAACAGGACAGGGAAGCTGAAACTCCGATTATATTTCCCAATCGGTTATATTTCCCATTTAGGTAGGAATCGAAGATGAGATGACAAATTGGGAAATTGGTCATAGGTGACTTTATATGGTGATCTCTTATGTTTCGAGCAGCCATATAGTATGCACGCTCAACGTCAGCTGTCGACAGCCGCCCAGTAGCTGTCAAATAATGACCATCTAATCAGTTGTAGGCCAACAGTTGGCTCGTCTAGTGGACGTGCTATACCAATGAACATAGGTGGTGCTTTGTACTCGACATCTTTACGAGTATTCGAGACGTTGCTGCCATACAAGAAATAATGCCGATTTCTCTATGATCGATTCAACCTTCTTTCTCTTTATAAGTTGTGATCACCATTCATGTGTTCAATAGAGTGTATAAGGTCCATAGAACCATTTTTTATCTTTCCTTAAAATACAAGCTCTTTTAGCTTCCATGAAAAGCGTAAAACCCTTTTTTGATCGAATGACGCTNTTCAGTGTACTTTAATTATCATTCGAACTGGATGAATGCTAGTTAGTCTAGGCACAGAAGCGATATTTTCACGGATATTTAATCGTATTTTCAGAAGACCATAATGGTTTAACGATTAGTTTAGGCATGGCCGGATGCACTTGACGAGTACACTCAAATAGTGCATAAATTGTCCATCGATCTCTTATTTTTCCAAAGTGAGCTAATTTGACCAAATTGTCTAGATAGTCCATCATCTAAGTCGTCTAAATTGCGCCCTAAATAGTCCATCGGTCTAAATTACGTTAATACATTTTGACAAATTCGTCAATTCGTCAATTCAATTCATTTGACAAATTCATTAAACCCCTTAAATTGACAAAAATTGTACAAATTTACGGTGAAATTTTGCATTAAAGCCTTTCTTTGAGTCCCGTATGCAATTTCTGCTTCCTGTTTGAGAGCACCACAACGATCACTGATACTAAGATCATTGCAGAATAGCTGCTTGCTGTAATCGCCTCCACGATCTTAGCACAGGCCATTTAGATATCGCCAATTTGTTATCATGACTTGTCACAACCAGAAAAACCAAAATATAAATAAACCAAAACGTAAACGTATACCTTGCATCTGTTGAAGTTTGAGAGTAGATGGAGCTAAACTTAGACGTGTTCCAGTATCGCCCAGAATCACTCATTCCTACTTATCGTAGAAAAAATCTCCTTCGATACCCGCCCCTCTTCGACGAAATGACCAATCGACAAATGAACACCGATGAACAAACGAACATTGTTCACCATTCTCTAATATATATAAATTCGGTATGTATTCAAATTCAGGAATTGCTCATTATTTATTTTTTTTTTAAATTAGTGAAATATTCTGAGTAGTTTGTTAAGTTGCTGAAGAGTTGTGGATGGATGATAAAAATTAGCATATCTTACGCACGGAAACGATGAGAGCATTCCAGATCTCTGGATCAGATTCTTTCACCGTTACATCTGTAATTCTTCCCAACTTCTGTCAGGCAAACAACAAATGATACGTTTGCCATCGCAAAAAGTTTCAGAATTTATATTAACTCTCGTCATATTATTTATTTCTTGAATACAGATCAATCTCCGGGCGGCAGTAGCTCAGTGGTAGAACCCCAGCTTCGAGTGAGGAGAGAGCAGGGTTGAATTCCCGGCTGCTTCCGACCATGCCACTGACAGCCCAGCCAGCGGGTGGTTAACGACAGGCTAAAACAGCCAGAGGGATGGATGGCTATGCTCGGCGTGCGATTGCCTCAGTACCGTCGAGACACCGCACTGGAAGGCTCGAGCGGTAACGTGCTATATATGTAAACTAATATTCATCTGTGAAGAGGCAACCAGACTAATTAATTACTAATGTCTCCGATGCTTCTATTTCCGCGGATGTTCTTTTAAGGGAGTATAAGAGGTAGATCAGATTGTTTTTCTCATTTATCTTCGTGCTATCGCTATCTGTACGCATTGAGATGGTCCTTAGTAGTAATTTCGACAAAAAAAACTTGACCTCTTCTTGTTCTTCATCATTTCTATGAGATCAGCACATTATAAGCGGTCGCGTGCCTCACTGAACAACATTTAAGCGCATCGAACCCGTTTGTGGCAATCACTCAATCATTTCTGAACATCTAAACGAGCCTTTTTGTTTCAACGATGAGATGCATAAGATTTCCCTCGTGTACAAGAACAATTTGTCAGCATAGAGCCTTTTTACGTACTTTGGCAAGCATGCATTTCGCAATATGATTTATGGCCGCCGCATAGTCTTTTTAAGCTATACGTCTAGTGTTTGTATGCTTGTGCAATCGTGGAACCATTGAAACTAATATTGTATCGAGAAAATTGAACAAGTATAAAATCTGCATTCCGGAGTCAAAAATTTTCATGCGTTCCTATCTGATCGAGTTGTCGACCGATCAACTCGAAGAAAAACGAAACTTTTTAGAAATGAAAATTTTGCAGAAATGCATATGGTTGAGTTGTAGAAAATTTTCAATTTTGTCGGCCCAGCTAATTAAAGAACTAACCGAATGTTTTGATAGGGGAGTTGCCAAAGCGCACATCGAACCAACGCTCTGCCATACATTATCATTCGTTCTATAATGACCTGGTCATTCCTATTGTTCAACAGTAATGATCTAGGTGTTGATGCGGAAACCATTTTACATTTTTGGAGAACTAACGAACGAACACTTTTGCCATTGCATTTATGAACTAATTGGGCATTTGTTGCCCTACCTACTGGGAAGGGAGGAATTGTTAAAATCCGTTTTAAACTCTTTTAGAAACTCTCTCTATCTGATTAGATTATAAACTGTTTTCTGAGTGCGCAACGTCTCTCACTTCCCTTTTGGGAATTTATGAGCAATTACTGGAATTCATGATTTTCGACACATCTATTTGATTGGATTTTTAAAAAAAAATTTCGTCAGATAATTTTCAAAGAATTAAAAATTTGTTAAAAATTTTTGACTTCATTTTCTTTTTTTTCCATAACAATCATATTTCGCTCCAATAAATGTCACTTAGAATGGAAAATTTGAGAAAATTTCGAAATATTTTTCCTTTTGAAAAAAATTTCCAAGTTCATCAAAAACTCGCAAACGGTGGCATCAAGCTGTCGGTAGTTTTTCAGCATAAAATGATCGCAAGAAAATTCTAACTGAGCGTAACTGGGTTATTTAACGAGTATGAATTGCATCTTCGAATTGGCCGCTCATCTTTGAGAGATATTATTACTCTTTTTCATGACACGAAACCTTGTGGGGAATATCCAAAATTCGATACGATACATCGATGGCGGTAGCGTTCGCAATCTGCGAATGTCCGAGAAACTCCAAATTCGTTCGTTCGCACCAATGGGAATAGAGAAGAGTGCAAGAACAGGTTTTTAGGAAGGGGGATATATGGCTTTATTTTTAGTGTACTCAGTAATGGGTTTATTTTTAGTGCAAAATGGGTGCAGGTGTACTCTCAGCGGCTCCCTCTCCTTTGCTCAACTCATCATCTTGGCTAGCAGCGTCCGTGATTTATTGAAAGCGGTGAACATCGTTTTCAAGTCACCACTATTTTACTTTACAGCCCCTTGTATAACCGACGTTCGAAAAGTATCGTGGCTATATTTTTCGCCATAGACTGTCTCGATTCAGTGGAAAAATTTTACTTACTACTACATGAGTTTAGCTTCCGGTAATATTAGTTCCATATGAGCACGTCAATGAGCGAGAATCTCCACCAAACGATCACTAACTAACCTCTTGCATGCGAACAGTTCGGAAACAATCATGGACACTTCATGTGATAAGTGCACAAAGTTACAAGTAATTACTTATCCAAAACTTGAGTACAATGTGACCCCTTTGTATGGCCTCAAACTTTGAAGGTGTATGCTCCATTTTAAAATACTGTCGGACTTTCTAACCAAACTAACATTTTTTTCCCAACGAGAATAAGACATTGATATGTAGTAACCGAATGGTTAGCTAGTTAAAGTAAATTACATGGCAGTATCATAGGTCCACCTGTTTGTATATCTGGAACGATGATATAAAGGTCACAAATGACTTCGCAGACAGAGCTGAATTTGATTGCTTCACTTTTTGCCTTCTAATTTAATGATCTCTCTGACTCCACTTTTATTCATCTTTCTCAAGTGTGATCATTCCAAATTTCTCCAAGAACGAATTTTACCGTCTACTGTGCAGTACACTATTTTACTATTTGTTTATTTATTTACATAACCCATTTACGTATCGATCATCTTAGCCATTTAATCAACAATTAGTTCAGTTATTTAATTACACTGATAACGGTTTGTAATGTACGCTTATGATGCTCTGATATCACAAGGACGATTGTTGTCCCGAACCGCTTAAAGCAGCTTAGTTCAGAAATTTTCGTTTTACCATCGATAGGCATATGAGCTGTAGAACGTTCAAAGGTAGCACAAGCAGGTGAATAAATATAACGATCTAGGAATATTTAACCAATCGGACTTTCTAACCAAACTAACATTTTTTTCCCAACGAGAATAAGATATTGATATGTAGTAACCGAATGGTTAGCTAGTTAAAGTAAATTACATGGCAGTATCATAGGTCCACCTGTTTGTATATCTGGAACGATGATATAAAGGTCACAAATGACTTCGCAGACAGAGCTGAATTTGATTGCTTCACTTTTTGCCTTCTAATTTAATGATCTCTCTGACTCCACTTTTATTCATCTTTCTCAAGTGTGATCATTCCAAATTTCTCCAAGAACGAATTTTACCGTCTACTGTGCAGTACACTATTTTACTATTTGTTTATTTATTTACATAACCCATTTACGTATCGATCATCTTAGCCATTTAATCAACAATTAGTTCAGTTATTTAATTACACTGATAACGGTTTGTAATGTACGCTTATGATGCTCTGATATCACAAGGACGATTGTTGTCCCGAACCGCTTAAAGCAGCTTAGTTCAGAAATTTTCGTTTTACCATCGATAGGCATATGAGCTGTAGAACGTTCAAAGGTAGCACAAGCAGGTGAATAAATATAACGATCTAGGAATATTTAACCAATGATTATAGAGTGTTGCAAAACTTTTTTTAAAAAAAAAAAGATTCGTTAGCATTGTGAATAAATGAACAGCTAACAGCCCATCACATTGCTTATAGCACTTTCATATATGGTGATTTTCACCTTTTATTTCACAAAAGTTTTCAGTGTTCGCAGTTTTCTTACCCATCCCAATTGGTATTTTTTTAATCCGGTTAGCCGGTTGGACTAATTAATCTCAAATTTGAAAAAAAAAAACGAACTCTTCATAAACTCATTATGAAGATATACCCGTAAGATTAATTAGAATTTTTTAGAGATATACCCGTAAGAATTTTTCGATACACAACAATTTCCATACCATTGATTACCCGACAATGAAAATGAGAATTGCAGTTCGTAATATGTATCGGAAAATGCTAAATTTTTATTTCGATACTTGTAAAATATCTTAAATGATATATCGGCATCGAAGTAAAATATCTTAAATGATATATCAGCATCGAATGTTGGACCGTCAAAGTTTGGCAAATCCGATCCATCTCGTTGTGAAAACTGTTTAGCAGCTCATATAAAGCCACTTTGGACTCTAGGATTAACGGCTTTTCCCGAGCGGCCGACCACTCAAAGCAGAACTTATATCGTAAAGGGAGCTGATTTTTCAGCNTCATTCGGCTTGGGGTACTTCTAAATGATGTGGTGGAGATGATAAGAGAGTTCATATTTTGAATCTGCAACAAAAAAATGCTATTCATTTGCTATATTAATTACTTTCATTTTGCATATGGTAGACACCTGCTAGCCTTTTCTTAGATTCGAATCATTTACCTGCATAGAAGAGATAATAAAGCTTCAAGTACGACTGAAGTTCAGAGTTACAAAGGAATAGGAATAATGGAATAATGGAATAGACGTGAGCGGGTCTATTGGATGAAGATTTAAATATGGAATTAATTTTGTTTCAGCCAAGTTATCAGTTAGTGACTTAAATAATGGAAATGGAAATTGAGGACATAAAGGACTCTATAACGACACAACGCTACTTGTAAACCAAGCGGTACTCCTATCAGAAACAATTTTTGGAATACCTATAACAGCAACTAAATCCTGTTTGCGCTGGTCTAACTCAAAAATGTCTATTGAGCATTTCATTGTCTCTTATGCGGATTTCCGCACTTTTTGATAGCGATCCTAGGACAGAAACATGGAGTAGCTGCATTCTTTTAATTAAATTTTCGATGAGAGGGCCAACAATTTATGTGGAATTGTTTGCGTGGCCTTACATAAATTTTCTATGTCCGAATATATCCTAACAAACGCCGATCCTACATCACAGTATATCTTTATTTACCGATAAAAATGCTCAATTCACGAACTTCATTCTTGCAATCTACAGCATCATCTTTCGGAGCCGAGCAGAATTTAGGGATTGCATGAGCAAATAACGGCTATGGCTTGAAGCCATACGATAGTTTAAGAATAAATGAGATGAATAATGGCAAAGTGAACTGAAGTTTTCGCGAGGTGGGAAGGAGGGAGGGAGGGATAGAGCTGGGGAGAAATGGAGGCGGATGAGGTATCACGCCTTTTATACGAACAAGTAGAAAGGTTTAAAAAAAAACCGCCGTCACGGTTTAAGACCAAAGTGATCGATCACTTGCGAGGCATGGCGAGCAAGAAAATTTCTGTCCTAGAAGGAGCATTTTTGGTTAGTTTTGCTCTCTCATGAAGTTGTTTGACTCAATCATTCAGTTGTTATGGCTAACCTAAACTATGAATGATGTCAAGATCCATAGCATGATATAGGTCAAAAGCGTTGTCGGTTGATCACCGTACACTTACTTAAGTGTCACTCTTGTTTTATAGGCACCGAAGAAATCCGAAGGGCAGTGTAGTCGAATATTTTGCTCTTCGCCGACTTCAGACTCCACTGTAGTGTTTGTTTATTTCGTAAGAGGTTAGATGTGAGGGAATGTTTAATACTTCTGAGCTTAACGGTGAATACATGTTTTATGCGTCGGTTATTTGTATATGTCTAATTTTGTCCATTTTGTCCATTTGTCCATATGAGCGTCATTTCAGTAACAAATAAATTGCTACGCATTCAACGCGTTGTATACTATTTAACTTTCTTGCGGCAATTTCAGCGACGATGCAAATCGTATAATCTCAGTTTTTTCTCAGTTTTTTGTCAACTCTTAAGCACTTAATGTTGGTTATGAATGTGACTTTCGAATGCGCACAATTCCCGTGTAAATTACGACTATTCGGAGTTTATGATATCTGTTATTATGAGCTATCTTTTCTTATCTAATGGTAGACCAACCGGTTTTAGAAATGCTCTTCAAAATAATTAATTATGCATAATTGTGAGCATATATATATATACATATATATATATACATATATATATA
>JPKZ01000503.1:318-17501 GCA_000803305.1 Toxocara canis
TGCAGTAGTCCCTCTATGAGGACAATTTGTAGTTCGAGCAAAAACGGTTTCATATCTCCTCATGCACTGCAATTGATGAAATTTTTATTGTCCGGTGAAAGTATTTCATTTTTCACAACCCAAACTCACCTACTGAAACTTATAAAGCGTCAAGAAACTACGAACTGTTTATCAATATGGTCATAATTTTCTTCCGGTATGCCTTATAACAAAATTCCATGTCAAATCATTGATTCGCATCATGCGTCACTTCAAAGCGATTAAACGATCAGATCATTTTCTGCACAATCGAATGCGTTTTGTAGATGATATCTCTCGTGGCATTTACTCCAAAAAACCGTTACCATTACCGAAATTTCAAGGCAGCCATCAAAGGCTTGATGATTGCTTCCAAGAAGTGACGACATTAAATGACTTGATCATGGTAATGTGGAAATTAAACGGCAACAAGTCGTATCACTCCCCTCAAAGTTGAACGAACTAAAGCGATGGCATATTGAAAATGAAATGCGATACTTATGAAAAAATAATAACATAATAAAACTGTCAAGTGTTAGCGAATTCCATTGAAAGCAGATTGAAGAGGAATGGAAGCGGATTCTCAATATCACAGATGAGAATTGAAGCAATTTTGTCAATGATATGACGTCCGGAATATCGCTTAAACGGCATACAGACTCTATGCGCGGTAGTTGGTCCGATGCAACCACTCAGACAAACCGGCCTTTGTTAACTTACTACAGTCGGCATATTAAATCCACATCTCTCCCCCCCGCTATTGGATTTTTATCACGCAATGTACTGGGCACTTAATTTTTTCGTTTGATTTCTTCCATATGAAAAACGCTTTCTTACATAAAACAATGCCATATCAAGCTTTAGCTGTGTTAGGGTAACAAACGAGAGTGCTATTTTGCTTGCGTCGATAGTGGAACATCTTCTACTATGTCAGCACGATGTGTGAATATGAGCCGCTACCGAAAAGTCGCTTCGATTCGATTCATCATGTTTTAACCGTATCGACTTCAGCGTTACCAAAGAAACGGTTCATGTGACTGCTTGCTGCTCCCATTTAGTCGCCGTAGCTGGCTTACGTATCCGAGAATGCATCGTTCATGGCCACTGACGCGGCTAGCTGGTACAATGATGACAACAAGTTTCCGCTTATTTCATATGCATTAAATGACTCGATTAGTGACTTGTTTATGAGTGATTCGATTAGGAGTACTATAGTACCAAATAGTGATTAGCAGTTAATAACTATATAATAATACAGTTCAAGGAATGTGACTAGAGGAGACAATAACAAACAACTACAACTTACCACCAAGAGCGTAAATAATTACGTCACGACTTCCGTATTCGAATATATCCGATTGAACGGGTCCATGCGCTTTCGCTTTGGCTACATCCATTTCACCTGATGATCTGAGCGAAGATTTGCGAACTTGAAACAGAAATGCCAACAAAAGCCAAGTGTGTGCGCTGCTATACTTGAGGGAATGGTCGTCTACAAAAGAATGGTCCGAAAAAAATTACGGTAATACATTTGCAGCTGATCCGTGTCTACGGCGGTAATACCTAAGCAGCAAATACCATTTCGATGAAGTCGGATCGTTTGTTTCCGCGGTTTCGCAGAATTTACTCATCAATTGTACGAGAACAAAGCTTTGCATTTCACCCCGAACAATGCTCTCAAACAGTTCAGATGAAACTAGCTAAAAAGCGAACTGCGTATTCTAGTATACATTTGACAAGTGAAGAAATAAAATGAAAATAAAAGCTCAATAAAATGATGTCACTCACTAATCGATAACAAACATATTCCAGTATAAACGATATTTGTACGATATTGTGTATTCCTTCTAATTGCATTTGCGATCTGTAGAAGAGAACGAAACATTGGAATTGCACCACCCTTCGTTGGGTCGTCGTTACAGCAGCCAAACATTCTTGTGAATCGACCGACGATGATGCTCTCATCGGCTTGTTTACTTCGGGTGAGAACAAATGTTTTGTGTTTCTTTAAACAAACATTAAAAAAATAACTTCCTGATTTCCGACTACCCGGTCTTAAATGATCATGATGCTTAGCCCATATCCTAATTCAAGAAAGATGCTTGGTGATCGTGCTTGTCAATAAATGGAGCTTGTTCATAAGGACCAAAATATGTCCCTGACATGTAACAAACAGATGGATTTCTAGGCGTAGGATCAACAGTTGCTATATTGCGATATATTCACAACTAAATGCTATGAGAATGATGGAAATATCGAAACGAATAACAAAAAAAAAACGGTAAAAGAGCGTTGCGTCACAAACAAGATCAAACACATCATGATCGTGCGTCTCACACCACTTCTTCGACCAATGTGCATTATCAAGTGGAACTGTGCTGTTTTCGCCGAGATACACTGCATACGCTCACTATCTGCTGATAGGCAACCCAACAAATTAAACGGCGCAGCTTATGCCTCCTCAATAATCACCTTTCCGGCAAACTAAATATACCTTTCCCGTGCAGTAAACAATAGCTATTAACACTAGTGTCGTGTTTCCATAGCATAACAACTCCCGTCGTTAAATTTCGTCAACTTATCAATGTTTCGATAGCATAACAACCCCGTCGCTAAATTTCGTTAACGTATTGTTTCGATAGCATAACAACTCCTGTCTTCAAATTCCGTAAGCGTGTCATTGTTTCGATAGCATAACAACTCCCGTCTTCAAATTCCGTAAGCATGTCATTGTTTCGATAGCATAACAACTCCCGTCGTTAAATTTTGTTAACTTATCAATGTTTCGATAGTATAACAACTCCCGTCGTTAAATTTCGTTAATGCATCATTGTTTCGATAGCATAGCAACTCCCGCCGTTAAATTTCGTTAACGTGTCATTGTTTCGATAGCATAACAACTCCCGTCGTTAAATTGCGTTAGCGTATTATCATACGATCGTTAAGGCATCACCCAAAGATTTGATTCTTTTATTCAGTTTCCATTTAAATAAAACAATTGACTCCCACACTTACCTCATTACACAATGGAGCGCTATTGAAATGCTCAAATATAACCTGCCTAAAACATGCAAACGTACAGCGATGTAATCTTCAGAAATAAGCCAAGAATCAGTATGCAAATAAAGTACAAAATGTAGCAAACAAATGCTTTAAATGTTTAAAATGAATATTTGTGTACTCTCAAAAGTGAACAATCGTTTATTGAACGTACAATTTAAAAAAATTCATCAACACAATATGGAACGTGGCGTGAAATTGGTCCAAATGATATTATATAGAATATGGTCGTGGGAAAAAAAACGTTACAATCGAAAACTACGAGTAAGTTGAACAGATGGAAGCGTTCACGACGTACTCGGAAATATCAAACGTGCTGAACGCGACGCCAATCAATCAATAAAATAATTTGATCAAAATATCAACGTTGGTGTTATTCATGAATTTTTGTATATTGATTGTTTTTTGGATAGTTTTAAGGTAGAAGAAAATAACTGCCAAAAAATGAAGGCAGGATCTCAAGGTGGAAAATTTCAGGGAGAGTGGTGCACGCAATGTTCCAAATGTTCGCGAAGCAGGAAAATAACACACGCATGATCTTTTCGCCGCTTTCAGAAGGTTCAAGTAAGCAACACTGGAGTCATCAGACACTTCGTCAGGATACGATACTGCCGATTCCGGATACTGAACTGGTTGAAGTTTGGGGTGTTGTAGCGGTGTTGTGCTTGTAAAACAAGTAAACACGAACATGTCCACCCTCAAGCCTTCCCTCACCCCCTACCCGCATGATAACAGTGCGGTCTAGAACACAATAATAAACGAAAAACATATGCACGGTATGCAAATTTGAGGTGGGCGAAACATCTGCCGCAAAAGCGGAGAAGCATTTAGAGCACAAAGCTTATTTTCACACATTTTTACCAACCGATAAATCTGCTGAACGATTTTTTTTGGAACAGCAATAGAACAGTTTAAAAAAAAACCATTCATAAGACTACGTTGTCGCGTTTTGTACAGATACTGAATTATGCGCTCGCATTTCGAACCTTAATTAAGGCTGAGGGCATAGGATTTTTTTCATCGGTCTAGACATCCATTAAATAGCACCAATACATCCAACAATAAACCAATCAATCAAAACAAATAAAACTCGCTACTCATCAAATCAATTCCATACTCCTTTTCCGGGACATTCATGTTAACACACTTATATCAACTAATGTTGCCAAAAATGCAAAGTGTTTCTGCGCGATAATCATTCCAAGTTGGCAACAAAAATGATTTTTAAATAATCTTGAGGGAATGATTATCCCGCTTGATTATTTAGAAAATTATATTTTTAAAAACCTTTTTGCTTCCTCTAAGACCTTATACTTAATTCGGATTCCTTTCAAAGTGTTACATCTATGTTTTCCGCCTACTGCAGCCCAACAATGATCTGCAATAATTAATAAACCAATCAAACTCGGTTTTGTTTTTTGATGCCTATTCAAGAAAAATATCTTATAGCGTAAATAAAACGGATCATTGACATACTGATACCTATAAAACCGAACTGATAATGAGAGACAAATTTGCAAAATGAAAACATTCGTTCTAACAAGCCATCAACATATGCATCTCTGGTATCAGGCACGTGTAATCAAATACGATAGCTGAGCTTCTGAAAGTGATTCTATAAAAATAATGACACGAAAACGTGTGCCACCTCCAATACTGAAATATCCGTCGGACTCGCTTAGAATAATTCAGACAAATACTTTACAGTACCTTTTCCTCCTAATCGGCCTTTATAAGTAATGAATTCTAAACCACAGTATTCCCATGTATCTTTTCAGGAAAGTCTATCGTCCCTCAAACCCTACATTTCAGTTCACCGTCGCCCATTTGCATCAGATTATAAATTCGCTTCAATAGCATTTATATGAACCAATGTAACGCGTGAACTTCATGCTTTTCGCGAAGGCACATAGTAGCGCAATTTAGTTAGCAACCACGATGCGCATAGGATCGGGAGCACATCAGCCATTTTTCTTTCACAATTTGCCATCGAATAATTCTCAAAAAAGTGGTTTTTGTCACAAAAAAGTCTATTAACAGCCAACGTTCATAAAGTTCAAACGCTTTAACAGCTCGCTCGTGTACAGTTAAGTGATTATGGTTGTCCCTACGAAACGAAATTTAAAAAAAAACCCTATAAACCAAAGTGAAAACATTCCCATGATTATGACTTTTCGCCGAAGCTGCAGACGATTCATGCGAAGACAGTGTTCTGCTTATATTTTTGCATGCTAAAAACAATCTTAATCAGAAACTTTCAAAATCTCGTTTTTGAAAAATTCGGAAAAAAATTAAAACTTGGAGTAAAATATTCTAATTTGAAAAATTTTAAAAAAAGGAAACCACCTTTCGGAAAGACCAAAGCATCGAATAAATCTCTGTGGTATTTATCTAAAACAAACAAGCCCATCGATGTTTCGTCCATACGGCTTACGGCTGTCAAAAATTGAACGTCACTTCAACATCTTTGCCACATTTGACATAAAAAAGCTTTACCGTCCGTTCTGAACATAGGAAACCAGAAAAATATGAAACCTCCTAAAACATACCGCTCCATTTGTCGACAAAATAAAATTCCTATCTAATAAGCACCAAAATTCTCATTTCTGTCCCCTCTCCCCCTCCTTCAGATCTCTCTAAAAAATTTAATAACTTCTCTCCCTTTGGCTGCTTGATCTTCTACCGTCCTCGCAGCAAAAAAAAAGAGAACAAGATAACAGTGATAACTTCAAATTTCTAGGTTATCAAATGACAGAATCACACATCAATAGGGTGTGCCTGTATAAGATCCCTTTGCTTGCAGATATCGGCCGCAACTGAGCCGATAATTTTTATTTCCTTTTCAGATGCCATCTGAACATCTTGAATAGTGGCCATTGCACGTTTTGAGGCCTGAAAACATTTCGCTAACAAAAAAAGATACATAGGTCACCGCGAATCACAATAACATTTTTAACCGAAACAAATAGCAATTCAAGTAAGAACTGAGTGCGCACAGATGCGATGACATTTGTTCTAAGCGAAGTGACAGAGAGGGATCGATGTAGATGCAAAGGATAAGCGAAGTAGTAGTAAAAAAATCGGCATAAGCAGCTAGCTGATTGCCGCGCTGTTCATCGACAAGCTTATCGCGTCATATGTCATTTAACTAATATGACATTGTTTCGTTTCAATTTTTGAAAACACTGTTTAAATGAACTATCAAAAACAGAAATGATTGTGTAAGAAAAAACGTATGCAATGGCCGGAAAAAAAACAGTGACCGCAAGTATATATCAACCGTTCAGCAAAGCTCTTCTGCTTACACCCCCCCCCCCTCCCCCAGACTGAGAATGGCGGGAGTCCCACTTTTGTCATAAAACGGCTAACGTCATCCACAGTGAAGCCTCCGCAAAGGAATAAAGAGAAGTGCTTATCCACTCTTAATTCTATATAACATATTACCTGACTGCAGAAGAGATTAGCAATATTTTCCTCATGAGCGGAACCGAGTTTCGAGTTTGCCGTACGGGTATACCTCGCCAGAACGACTACCATGCTATAGATATCGATCGCTGCATCTGCCATTCGAATCAGCTCCCATTGCCTGTCTGAAAAAACTTTTTCGCCAATGTGAACAAATTTTATTGAGCGAATGCCATACCGACGAACCACATATCAAAACTGAGCGACCGCGCATTAAGAAAAATCATTTAAATAAACTAGTTTATGGCAAACCAAACGACATACCAATAATGCCTTTTCTGTACTTCAACAGTAGACCTTCAGCCGTTTTACCAAATTCCTTGACAGCCTTATTTGCGAGTACTGCACTATCCCTCAATGATGGATGTACCACAGTTTCGAAATCACCACCTGTGCTCCTGAAAGAGAAGTGGACGATTCGTTGTGGAAAAAAGAAAGCCTTTCTCCTAGCGAGAAAATTTTAATTGGAGTTTTCAATCCCTTTCAAAGTGAAAATTCAGAGTTTGAAACCTTAAAATAAAAAATTAGAAAATTTTTAAAACTCTCCTTCATCAATTGCTTCGTTTGCTCCAAACCGATAATTGGGATAAAGGATTTTCCCAGACGCTAAGAAACAGTTTGAAACAAAACAAATCATCCCCTGACAAAACAACAGCAACCACAAATGAAAATTACAAACGCAAGGAGGTAACAAGCTGAAGATGTTATACACTTCTCAAAAACCGCTGGGACGTAGCAAGCAGTAAGAATGAGTTCATATTTGAAGGTCGCAAAACATGACTGACGATCGTGCTGGAAAAAAAAGGAAAATATTGTCAAAATTTCATTTAAAAAAGTGCACATATATTTTCGAAATCGTGCCGCAGAAATGCGCACGCTATAAAGAGCGTGATGGAACGATAACTAATAGTTGAAACGAATCAAGTTACTTTATAAATTATATTAAACTTGAATGAAAAACTCCAGTATGCATAAGTGTTCTCTTCTCGATCGGCAACCAAACAGATATGATTGCCACGCACTGAGAACCTGTCAAGCGAATTTATTTTCCACAAAATCAGCACTTTTCTAGCTGTCTGCACCCACTTTCCCAAAATTTTCACGCTCATTTTCAGGACACTTTCAATTTATCGGTCAGAAGTACACAAACTGCACTCTGTCTGCATTCTGCAGACCCGAAGTTGTGGCCACGTATGCACCCAATTTGGGTTCCCGAAATTGAAAACAGTAACTTTTTGTTATAATTTATCTCTCTTTTTCCTATCTTTCAAAATCCATCTAAGGATTTATGAGCCGTCCCAAAACTCTATTTGGGAGTCGTCACGAGGCTGTAGATAAAACCTACTAAGCCTAAACAAAATAACTTTTCCGGTTCGTGAACTGAAACTACAGAAAAACACATACAAACATGTAAACAATATCTCAGCATAAAGTGCTTTTGCGACGATAAAAAGGATAACGAAACTGTATCGTCAAAAAAAGAAACCTGGAAGCACGACGCATCAACTCGCCAAATAGCGCCGACATACCACCTGCTTTAATCTCACTTGCAACCTGCTGCAGATGACTTCCAGCGTACTAGAAAGGCAAAATTATATTTAAGCGAAAAAACTGGTGTTTATGCCCTGGACAAATTGACTTTGCCTTTAGTGATGAAATAAGAGTGCAGATGAAACGATGACAGCCCGGTTGTTCCTTCCAGGATATTCCGTGGGTGATGTGACTCGATCGCTTCAAAATTTGCCCTCAAAACGCCAACCAACAAAATCAAACAATATCAATGACCAATGAAGTGAGCTTAACACGCCAACCGTCCCGATATACCATAACTTTTCAATCATTATTTAAATTTTTAAGCTTGAATCTTTGATGAAATTACCGGCAGTGAAACAAACAAGCGGAAAAAAAAAGGAAATTGATGATCGCCAAGATCGCTGCTAAATTGTTTCAGGCGGTAAACCTGAACGGAATATGAACCATATGGAAGTATACTGTTTTTTGAGTCTTGGAAGCATACATTCGCATTAAAAGTTTGCAAAAAAGACGATTTTCGAGGGCATATAACACATTTCGGGATATCAAAACATCAAAACATGCTGATTACTGCAGACTTGAATTTTGAGTATAAAATAATTGCTGCCAAAATCCTCGAGCACTAAAAACGTTCTTCGTCGATTCCGTGCACGCATCTCAGTCAATTTCTGTCGCTTCCAAAACCCCCCTCCCCCCATCCCTCTAGGATCACCACAACCATTTTATGCTCAAAACTTGAAACATCGATTTCAGTCAACCTCATCCGGGAAAACTTTTAAACGTAAAAGAAAGGAAATCGAAACGCTATTCCCCCAAACCTGCATGCCCGTAAGTGCAATGAATAGCCTTAGCACATCGTTAGCTCCTTCAAAAATACGAAATATACGAAGATCACGAAGTACACGCTCCAAACCGCATTCCTTCATATAGCCCATCCCTCCGTGCAATTGAATTGCCGCATCACAAACGTGCCATGCATTTTCCTGAAAACCTGAGGAATTGTTGTTTTGCTCCTTTACAATGAAAATCACTGATAAATTTGAGAAAAAACTAGGCTGACAAATTTGAGAAATTGATTTGGAAAAAATTAAAAATAAATTAAAAAAAATTAAATTTAAAAAAACTTTAATATTTTTCATGTTATTTTTCGAATAACGTTTACGGATGATAGATTTTTAAACAGGAAAAGACAACAGAAACGAAAAATTGTATGAAAATCAGCAGCTACTGCGATGTTGATTAGAAAATTGTAGGTTGGAGCGACTTAAAAAAAGATGGCACGATAGCTAGAACTGACAGATTTATAGCAATGGATTACAATAAGGTAGCTTGAATTAATGACTCGAGTGGAGAAACACAACTGATAACCACAACAATGTAGTAGCCAAAACTGACAAGTACTAGCGATGCTCCCATTAGACATTAAAAAAAACTCACAGAAACAACTATGCTTTGAATTCCTCTAATTATAAAGCAAAGTAATAAAAGATAAAAATGCATACCGAAGCCATTATTTTACCTATAGCAGCCTCCAGTTGATAGTCTTGCACCCCTTTGTCCATATTTGATGCAAGCATATAAACGATACTCTTAAAATATACAAACTATTTATTCCATAAGTTAAAAAAAAAAACTAAAACATCTAAAGTAGCACTCGTCAACTGGAAGAGCCGCTTGTTCGCGTCTCCACTTACCGTCAAGTCTCATAGCTCAACATAGGCTTCTTACCGTCAAGCACTGATGAAATCGTTGTGGGCACACCATTGGACATAAGAGTACTCGATGGGGATCTGATCGTAGCTTAGGACCATCAGCTTGCCAGAAATCAGCTAGCAAAGACGTCATATTCATGAAGACTGATGGCAATATGATGCTAATGTGAAAATTAGCTGATCTCAGCATTTCAAGTTTAGCTTACACGTCGCAACAAATCCAGACAAAATTTTCTTTGCGAAAATACACTAATTTGGAAGGGATTCGTTGTCGCACAGTAAACGACTGGAACAAAGCTTGCCGTTTCCAAATATCTTCTATAGCAAAAATGATTTTTCAAAACTTATTTCAACATATACCCGTACTGTACTGATGATGGCTACCACCAGCAAGTCATCCCGAAATAGTACAGTTGGAAAACAAGATGCTTACCTGATTGTCAATTCGTAACATAGTTCCGAGCATACATAGGCATCCTTCCTCAATACACACCAAAAAAGAGGGGGAAGGGTGGAGAAGCATGAGAGGAGGAAAATTCTCATGCAATATTTCTAAAAAACTGGACTCGCCATAAACGAATACTACTAATGCAGACGAAACTCACGAAAAAAAAGCAGTTAACAAACCTCAGTAGCGTAATGCCTTGTCACCATATCGACCAACTGTTCCTGCACATTCCCGAACTCCTTTAGCATCTTTCCGAACTGCGCCCGTTCAGAAATATGATCCACCTTTAAAATATTTTCCCTGGCTTCAAGCTAAGCCATTATTTAAGGTGCGCAGCGAAAATATTACCGAGAAAATGTTAATACTGTACATTTTCGAGCTCAGTCCTCGTTCCTCTGCATGCACCCTCCCAATCAAATTCATTCCCCTTTATTCCCCCTTCTATCCTTCAAGAATATTCACACCCATAGTCAGGCTACTTCATAAAAAACCCCTTAAACTTAACTCACTCCCAAATTTGAACAAATATCAGCAAATGCAGTTTTTCCTTTATCTTTAATAAACTGAATGTATTGTGCAGTCCCGGTGTGAAATGCGGGCAAAAAAAAAATGAACAGCAGAGAAGGACATAAAAGGGAACAAAAATAGAACGCGCTCCGCAGATAACGTTTTTAAATGGATGCTCCCGAATTATGTTTGTCACAATACAAATTTCCCGTGTGGCGAAATTAAGCAACTTTTGCCCTCATCGTCCTCAAAACTTTCCCTACGAGACCTCAACTCAAAAGCAACCTCTTTTACATGCGTACTTTTTCTTCCTACAACCCTTCCCTTTGTCCCATAGAACGGTTGTATGTAACGTACCGTCTTCTTGATACACCATTTCATCGATCCAGTGCAAGCAGCCGGTATACCAAAACGTCCATTGTTAAGGATGTTCATAGCTACTTTGAAGCCATCGCCTTCTTCTAAAATACACAGTAAATCTCGTTATGCATCTGGCTCAAATGATCTGAAGATATAAACAGCAATTATTAGAAAAAGAAACGCTCGACACTGAACTCTATATTAAAAAGTATTTTCAAAATTGACGCCGCGTATTCGAAATCGTACAATCTCGGATAGAAGCTCATCCCGAATAAACGGGCTCCAGTCCTGCATTTCGCTTCAACAACCTGGGCGTAGTGTGCTTCAAACGCTTTATTAACTTCTTAAGAGGAAGACGCACATAAATTGAATAAAAAAAAACTCGCTACTGTTTCATTTCCCTAAAACAAGTTAAGGGGTATTTTGTAAACTAGATCAAACTTCCTGGAGTGAAGATGATGTAAACCGAGGAGATGATATTAGCGGCTATACGGTACTTTCTTAAAAAAGCTCCATAAACGTGGACGTCAGAATCCACCACTCCTCCGCTCGTGCGGCCATACGTAAGGGGTCCAATAATCATTCCCTCCTGAATGTCGCGTACTTCAATATCTGCTAGCAAATATTTTCTGTTCGAGCCTAAACACGACAAAACTTGAAAAAAAAGAGAAATGACTCATTAAGTATGTGAATCACTTAAAAACGATGACGACCAGTTCGAACTGAATGTACCCTTTTAATCAGTTAAATCTTCCACTTGACTATCATTAAGCACAAGCAAAATAATAAAAATAATAAGTCAGCTTACCTCCAAGAAGGTTTTCCACAGGTACTTTAGTGTTTTCGAAATTAACCTCAGCGGTATTCGAACCCTTAATACCCATCTTCTTCTCGGGAGGACTATGCGTCACTCCACCATGAGTACGCTCAACGATGAACGCTGATACCTTATCTTTCGTTATACCACCTTCACTCTTTACTGGCGTCTGAAATATTTATTGGTCGTCCAAGGAAATACGGAAAGAAAAAGAAAACAATTCACTTCAAAAAGGGGTAGGAATTAGTAAAACAATCTGTTTAAGATGGAAGGGAAGAAAGAATACGATTTAGCGGAAATTCGCTGCTGTGAAACAATTTTAAAAAAAAGATCAGGAAGATCCTATTCTAATTATTCCATTTGATTTTTAAGCCTATTACGATATCGAAGTGCGCTAAACGGCCAAACTATGACGTCATCGATAATCATTCCCTCCTGAATGTCGCGTACTTCAATATCTGCTAGCAAATATTTTCTGTTCGAGCCTAAACACGACAAAACTTAAAAAAAAAGAGAAATGATTCATTAAGTATGTGAATCACTTAAAAACGATGACGACCAGTTCGAACTGAATGTACCCTTTTAATCAGTTAAATCTTCCACTTGACTATCATTAAGCACAAGCAAAATAATAAAAATAATAAGTCAGCTTACCTCCAAGAAGGTTTTCCACAGGTACTTTAGTGTTTTCGAAATTAACCTCAGCGGTATTCGAACCCTTAATACCCATCTTCTTCTCGGGAGGACTATGCGTCACTCCACCATGAGTACGCTCAACGATGAACGCTGATACCTTATCTTTCGTTATACCACCTTCACTCTTTACTGGCGTCTGAAATATTTATTGGTCGTCCAAGGAAATACGGAAAGAAAAAGAAAACAATTCACTTCAAAAAGGGGTAGGAATTAGTAAAACAATCTGTTTAAGATGGAAGGGAAGAAAGAATACGATTTAGCGGAAATTCGCTGCTGTGAAACAATTTTAAAAAAAAGATCAGGAAGCCCGATGGAGCAAAAGGCCGCTCATTACTCTACGATCCATATTTGACACAAAAAAAGCTGTACAGAATCCCAAAACAAAAAACTTAGGTTTTTTTTTTCCACAGCAAGTATCACAATCAACGGTCTTCGGATTACGAGTCTATTGCCGTACCAACACTTCCAATACCAACTTTTACTAGATTTCACGTCATATCGAAAAAAGACAGCTAACGCATTATCACTTTCACTTCTTACCGACAGAATATCTCTGCCTTGCTTTACTCATAGTATGGCGTAAGAGACCGATCACAGAAGCGGAAAATAAGATTCCAAACGGAGTCTTAGCGAAAAAATGGAAATGCAGAAAGAGATCAATTTTCAGAATCTAGTCTTCAGCAAACACCTCTTCGAAGCACCAAAAAGAACAGTTTAAAAGTAAGAAGAAGGATGACTGTAGTAACATTTTTTTATTTGCAACCATAAACAGCACTCATTCGAATCTCCTGTCGAGTCTGTTAAAGCGTAAGACAATTCCATCAATACACTAGCAAAATTTCCAAGCACAAAAAACCTTGGAAATCTTTGAAATGTGAAAAACGCTATAATGATGAAAATAATTAATGTGAAAAATATGAACGACTTAGGATATAGAAGAAAAAAAAGAAATTATACGAGAAATGTGGAAAACACGTGAATTAAATAACCTGTGCAAATACAGTAAAGATGTCAGCAAGACCGCCATTACTGATCCACAGTTTAGCACCATTAAGTACATAATGCTTTCCGTCAGCGGTTTTCTCGGCACGTGATCGAAGTGACTAAATTTAAAACGATGAATAAACGAACGTGTGGAACGTTACTTCATTCCCTTAATATTGTATCAATTTACGATTTATTACGAAAATTTGCCCACAAGTAAGACTATTTAGTTATTAGCTGTGAAGAGCCAATTAGTTACGAACCACACATCTGTATCAGTAAAATTCTCATATGATCCATCGCAATTATCACAATTGCAAGCATTGAACTGAGACGGAAAACCGTATCAAACCGAAGAATAAGGAATTAGCAAACATGTAAGGTATGTGCATGCCTAGCGCCTTCTCTCACAAACGTTATATTTCTATTTTTCACAAACGTTACAAACGTTACTAATATAGATAATATGTATATGTTTGTGTACGTATATACATGTATATATGTACATATATATGCACATATATGTGTATATATATATACATATACATATATATATATATATATATATATATATATATATATATATATGTATAATATGCGCCTCACTTTCCCCATTTTTCAGGGCGCAGCAAGTAAACGGTATTTAACTGTTCGTTTCGTTTTCCGCAAAAGAACTGCAGAATCAAATATGATTTCCATACCTGAAGCATCTCCCCGTTTTTAAATGAAAAAAAATCAACATATCAAGATGGCTAAAGGTTTTTGTTAGAGATTACAACTTTACGTTGAATGCGACGACGGTCGACTGTATTTAACCCACACCTAAAACTCAGAACAACAGTTGGGAACATGTACTTGAAAAGGAAAGCATTGAACTAACTTACGTTCGCATCCGATCCGCTGCTTGGTTCTGTAAGGCAGAATGCCGCAAAGCGACGTCCAGTAGCCAAATCTGGCAGATACTTCTTCTTCTGTTCATCCGTTCCGTATAGCAGAATACCTTTATAGCCGATAGACTGAAAAAAAGATATACCTCAAATCATACGAATAACGCACTTTTGCGGCGCATTTCTCCACTCATTCCGAAAGCTATCAATTAAGCGCAACACAAGGCGGTGTATGTGATAGCTCTTTGATTTAGCAAATTTCTAAGCAAAAGCAAATCTCAAATGTCTGATAGCGATAACTGACGATCGCACCCAATGGTATAGAAGGAAAAACTCGCTTCATTTTGAGTCAAAAGAGCTGTGCATGTGAGCCGATATTGTATGCCTTCACCACTCTAAGTGCACAGATACGGCTCCTTATGTGACCCTTTTTACTATAAAAGACCTATTCTATAATCCTTTCTCCGCTCCCTTATAAAAGACAAAATCCATTCCAAAATTTACAAACCACATAAGGAAAATAAATGAATAGTAGTAATGGACGTCGGTAGGCCATCTGAATAAAGAGTAGCAGTTAAGAAAGAGTCAGCTGTTAGTGGAACGCGCAAAACAGTCAATCAACCACTAGAAAACAACTGAGCTGCACGAAATAAGCAACCATTTAATTTACTAGTAATTAAAACTCGCCACAAGAACAAAGGAGGTCAAACCTGATGTGCACCCATAACGACTCCGAGCGAGAGATCGTTGGCACCGACTACCTCCGCCAATCGAGCCATCTGCGTGTTGTTCAAACCAGCACCCTCGTATTCCTCAGGTACTAGAGCACCGAATGCACCTAGTTCAGCGAACTGCTTTAAAACCTCCTTCGGAATTGCCGCTTCTTCATCGTTCCTACGCAATGCAAGATAAGAAGTAATAAATATGAATAATTAGAAGATAAATATACAACTAAATAAAGCGACAAAGGAACAAAGAAGTCCATAAATAACTAAATAAATTTTAAAAAACGGATGAACTGACATAACATAATCGAGACCAATTAGTAAATTATGTGTTAGGTGCCGTGATAGCTGCGCGTCAGTAGATGGTTTATCAACGTATAACAATAGGCCAACCAAAAGAGGTCTAAGTGAAATTGCAAACGAAGTTGTGGAGGTCGAAGGTCTGGCTGTTGTTAATGTATGCAGGGACGATGCCAAAAAAAGTAGAACTGAGGAGATTCGCGAGCTATAGTTGTTCATTCGGATGGACTAAACTCAAAACGACGATGAAAAAAACAGTGATCAGCGCGCCTCTATTTCACGAAGGATGACAGAAGACTTCGTTTTCAAACAATTTTCGGATTACGAGAAAAAGCTTATGATCTTCTCTCTCTCTCTCTATACATATATATATATATTTATACATGTATATATATACATTATGCATGTACACATGTACATATATATATATGCATATATATATGTACATATATATATATATATATATATATATATATATATATTATATATATATATATATACATATATATACATATATATACATATAAATATACATATATATATATGTATATATGTATATGTATATATATGCATATAAATATATATATACATATATATATACCGGTCACGATCAATTCGAGAGAGCATGAACGTTTTGATGCACACTCTAAGAAATTCGATTCAGCTGAATCCAAAAAATAACATGATCGAGTAATTAGAGGAAATCCTCGAGGACTTGAGCACCCCAGCTGGCCAAAGAGGATGGGGATTTGGGTAAAATCAGAGAAAAAGTAAGTGATGTAAAAGGAAGATGGGAGGGGAGGGGAAGGAGAGAGCTGGGAGGGAAAGCGGATGGCTACCTAGTAAATTAAAGGCTGCCTGAGAAGATCAGTATTCATGCGAATCACTACAATGTAAAGAAAATTCCTAGTCGAAATGCACTTCGGTTCACACATTGCTTGAAAAAAGGATGACGGAACAGAATTCAAGGAGGGGTTATGCGAGTTCCTATCATTAGAAGGAGAACTGGCATACATGCGCTCAGCTCAACAGTGCCCAGATGAGTTGTAAGTAATAAAAATATGCGAAAAGGCAAGGATCGCTTATAAATGGGAGCGGAATGCATTGAAGCTGGTGGTGGGTATCTTACTTTAGGAAGAGGCTAGAGGGAAAAGCGGAGCGGAGCTGAGCGGGGCGGAGGAACAGGAGGGAGGGGGATGGGGCGGATGGGGGAAGGCGGAAGTGTACTCGATGTTTGATAACTGCAAACGCATTGTAGGGTGAGAATACTTTTCGAGCTAACGATGAAAACTGATCGAAAGCAGAACGTCGCAATTCCTGATAATATTAGCGATTTAAATAAAATTGAGGGTGGACAAGTAGTTCCTATGCTCCAAAATCCATGCAGGACATTACTACATGAGGCGGGATTTGATCGATAAATTTAAATGTGAAAAAGCTCTAATATATCAAAACTTAGGACTACATCCTATTCAGCAGTCTATCTATCAGCATATTCCAGCGCAACGTTACGTCGCACTTTGAAAGTTAGCTATCCCATTGTCGTTTTAATTCAAATAATACAGGACAATTGAGTTGAACGTAACGGTACGGGCATAACAGTTCAAAGAATGGTAAAGACTTTCAATAAAAACTTATCGTACCAACCTTGAATAATGCCCCCCCCCCCCC
>JPKZ01000503.1:17955-31631 GCA_000803305.1 Toxocara canis
ATCCATCATCCGATAGCCGCAAAATTCGCAATCTTCGTATACCACTTAGCATGCTAACTTGCTATGTGAAATATTTTTAGTATGACAGTTCCATAGCCTAAACAATAGTGCCGTCTTCTCAACACTGAGAAACTTTGAAGAAAAATTTATCAATGCTGAGCAGACGGCTACTGTTTACTCACAATTGGGAACGATGCTTCATTCGAAATGAATGCTCTAATGGATGCTCTATTTGGCGTAATTCGATATATAAGTATGCATACCTGCACTGCGTTGCGAGCGGAGCAACACGAGCCGCTCGTGTCGGTATCATTTTGTGAAGAACAACGCTAAAAATTCATATTAATTACGACGAACGTTGTTCGAAATTCTCAAGCACGAGCGCAATAGCACGTCAACCTTCAATCCCCCCTTCCTCCCTCCACCTCTCCAAATACGCATGTCCTATACGGAGAGAGAGGAGCAACGATGACCGTCATCGAACCCTTACTTCATTGCCAGAATTTCACCAGCTCTTCAGTCAAAATTGCACTAACTAGACGGTTCCACCACTCGAATGATCGTCTAAGAGGCGTAATTTTAGCAGTCATAAACACTCCCACAGTACTACTACGAAGATTAGTAGAAAATGAACCATGTGCGACGTACAACTGTAAACAAACAAATATAATTAAAATATTATTTAAAAGAAAATAAAGTAATAAACAAAGAAAAAATGAAACAAAATTATTCGCAAGTAGATTTAAGGGAAAAAAGTGTATAGACATGTAAGAAATAAAATTAATAAGCAAAAAACACTAATAAATACGTTTTCAAAAAATTAAACAAAATGTGGACGAACGAGTAGTGAATGAGAAGGCCAACTGATTGCAACGATCAATTCACACGACGACAACGACATAAACGTGCAACAATGAAACAGACGGAGCAGTACACACACACATACACACACAAAGCGACGCTCTTCGTACTTTCATCTATGATGTGTAAGACCATATGCCCGATGTTCTTTAAAGTTTTTAATGTCTTTTTTTTTTCAGTCCTCATTTTAAAATACAAACAAAGCGCTCTTTTCTATAGGCCGCTTCGATGTTTCAAAACAACGACAACAACCAGTACATCGTAAACCCCTCCCCTTTCCCCCCTTGGCGGTGGTGCAGACGATGCGCTTTCTCAGAAGACATCTACTACCTACTTTCTCGCAATCGTATCGCACCACATCGCCAAGATCAACCGCGCCACTAGCTTTGACCGAAACTTGCACAAAAAAAGCCTTTAAATATTCTTGCACTCATTGTATTTGTGCTTTGGTTTTGCAGGTCATTTTCTGTCACTTACCAGTGGCATACTGCAATCAACGTTTGCGATTCTGTAGTTTAAAAAAAAACCACAGTATTTGCTAGCACGTTTTGCTCACTTCTTATAAACTACGCCATCAACTTGGACGCAACTCCCGAACCAAACAAAAGGAGCATGGCAGCCAGTCTTATTAACAGACTACTTTCAAATACAAATAATGCTGACTGCCCAAAATCAGGTATGACTGACGATTTACAGTAACGGATTCTGAAGGGAGAACGTGTAAAGAACCACATCATAACCAAATGTCACGTAAAGAAACGATCAGAGATCGCTACGAAATCACGTAGGTCATAGATCGTCGAACAGCGCCATAAAAATAACTCGTTATAGCAACTATAGCAACTAGCAAAAAAGCGTACCGAGTTAGACAGATTTTATAAACAGTTACTGAGCGCACCGCTGATGCACGAAGGGATGAAGCGATTCGGCGTTAGCTACTAATTTTACTAACAAAAATTAAAGTACAAATTAGGTTTTGGTGATAAATGAAGATCTCTGTAGCAAATCATGTAGATGATCGACACCGTCGTTTCTCTGAACGATCAGCCAGCCAGTTAACTTTCGTTATCATTCGTCAAGACGGACTGCGCATCTCGTTTTGACAACTAGAATTGGCGAGTAACGCCAATACGTCTCATCTCATCGATCATCGACTATGCGTCGACGGTCGCAAAGATCCCTTTTTTAAAAGCATATTTTCTGTTGCGTAGTTCAAATATCCAATACTTTTGCCCATTCGATTCGCTCTTAACCAAAAAAAAAAGAAACCGCGTGGGGCTGCACGTTTTCTAAGTCATCGATCGATTTACTCTCACGGCAATCGTTCACAATTCAGTCTTTTTCCTAAGAAGCGATCATCAGCAACGCGTACATCGACATCAGGCCGCATGATATCGATATGAAGAAAAAAAAACGCGAGTAAGGGCCTGATGAGGCAAGCATTCAAAAAAAAATTTTTAAAAATTCGAGAGCAGGGGTCTGCGTTCAGATTTTACCCGGCTCACACATGAAACTCCTAAGGAGTAAACAGCTAACGCTGAGGAAACACTGCGTACCCTTCGTGTGGATCTCACCTTCTCTAAGGTTTCCCGATATAAAAGTAAATCACAAGAGCCACAAAATGAAATTCACTAAAATTGCCTCTAGCGAGGAGGGTTTGTTTTGACGCCCCTTGGAATGTCCTGATCTAAGATGAAAACCAGACATGATTAAATTTGGGGAATTTAGGCACCTGATATTTCGTTCTCCTCAGGACGCTGATGTGAACTGCTCCTAAAAGAGGCTCTAAAGGACGACCACAAATAGTTAAGACCTGCGTTTCCAAAACCTAACCTAACAAATGCTCGCGTCACCATGACCTCAGCGCCATAAATCTGTCGCCTCGCACAGAAGCATGTGACGCGCGCAGACTGCACTCCTCGCAATGCCCTTCCTCGACGCGCCAACCACACGCACCTTTCGACGCTTCCGTTGGTCACAGGCAGAAGAGGGGGGAGAGAGAAAGAGAGAGGGAGAAAGGGAGGACGAGGGGCAGCAAACACTGTATTAAATTTCCGCTCTTTACACTTTGCAGTATTGTCCACTCGTTCTTTGTAGTGTTTGTGAAGCGAACAAGTTTCAAGGAAGAAGGAATACTATTTCCTCGCCCTTCAATACAACGTACCCTCTCTGATCTACCCCAATATTGAACGCACCTCTGTTTCTTTTCTTATCACTGATATTCACGTTCATTGCTCTATACCACCCATACCTTCACCAACACGATCGAGGTGTACGACCCTCAACGAATATCACCTCCTGATACGATGGCACCAATGCTTCAAAAACGGCACATGGTTTTCCATTCAAAATCACATTCAGCGTGATTAGAGTTGATTAATGATTAAAATACAGGTGGTAGGTGCTCACCGAATTCAACGTCTTTCCAATAACGAAACGGAAGCACGCTCTTTTTTTTTGAATTTTGCGATAAGTCAATAAAAACACGAACACTGTTCAATTCATTCCCTCCCCATTAAACACGGCACTAATTAATTTTACGTAAAGAATAAACGTAAGTCTTTTCTTTTTTTTTTGTTGCACATAATTAACAATTTGCTAATGTCCTTTTGTCTTAGCAATAAATCTACGAAACAATAAAGCTATACAAACAACTTTTTACTTCGAACAACATTTACAGATTTCAATGGGCGAGAAAAGCTGTGTGCAAAGTTACGAACAACAAACACATCAATCTGGTGTAGAGTACTTCTCACAATGTTGGTGTTTAGAGGCGATTCAAGACGAGTAACGCAAAACTGGATGATCGATGATCGTTATGATCTGATCATACCACGACGTTGATTATGATAAACGATCAAGTATATTCAAATTTTTTTAAACAAAGAAATGATCGCAAATTTTCGTAACTCTAACGTCAAACTTTGCAACAATTATTATCCCAAAAGGGTCACTCGTAAAGGGAATGCTAAGCGTATGGAACGATGGACAACCCTACAGGCAAGAACAGTGGCTCTACCTAGTATTTTTTTGCGACCACATTTGCAATCATACGTACGCCGCGGCTCACCATAAATTAACCCTTCCTGCCTACGAAGGCCTTCTAGAACCTTTAGAACCGTAGTGACAAAAGTTCCAATTGTGGACAGAGTTACTCATCTCGACAAAACCCCTCAAAGGGAGAGCTGCCGACAGTCGGGTAGATTTAGGGTTACTGAGTAGCCGAAACCACATTTAGCACCTTTCTATTTCTTTTGCGGATCATTTTAATTAATAAACTGACAAACGCCCCCCCCCCCACAGACCTCAGCGCCATAAATCTGTCGCCTCGCACAGAAGCATGTGACGCGCGCAACCTAACAAATGCTCGCGTCACCATGACCTCAGCGCCATAAATCTGTCGCCTCGCACAGAAGCATGTGACGCGCGCAACCTAACAAATGCTCGCGTCACCATGACCTCAGCGCCATAAATCTGTCGCCTCGCACAGAAGCATGTGACGCGCGCAACCTAACAAATGCTCGCGTCACCATGACCTCAGCGCCATAAATCTGTCGCCTCGCACAGAAGCATGTGACGCGCGCAACCTAACAAATGCTCGCGTCACCATGACCTCAGCGCCATAAATCTGTCGCCTCGCACAGAAGCATGTGACGCGCGCAACCTAACAAATGCTCGCGTCACCATGACCTCAGCGCCATAAATCTGTCGCCTCGCACAGAAGCATGTGACGCGCGCAACCTAACAAATGCTCGCGTCACCATGACCTCAGCGCCATAAATCTGTCGCCTCGCACAGAAGCATGTGACGCGCGCAACCTAACAAATGCTCGCGTCACCATGACCTCAGCGCCATAAATCTGTCGCCTCGCACAGAAGCATGTGACGCGCGCAACCTAACAAATGCTCGCGTCACCATGACCTCAGCGCCATAAATCTGTCGCCTCGCACAGAAGCATGTGACGCGCGCAACCTAACAAATGCTCGCGTCACCATGACCTCAGCGCCATAAATCTGTCGCCTCGCACAGAAGCATGTGACGCGCGCAACCTAACAAATGCTCGCGTCACCATGACCTCAGCGCCATAAATCTGTCGCCTCGCACAGAAGCATGTGACGCGCGCAACCTAACAAATGCTCGCGTCACCATGACCTCAGCGCCATAAATCTGTCGCCTCGCACAGAAGCATGTGACGCGCGCAACCTAACAAATGCTCGCGTCACCATGACCTCAGCGCCATAAATCTGTCGCCTCGCACAGAAGCATGTGACGCGCGCAACCTAACAAATGCTCGCGTCACCATGACCTCAGCGCCATAAATCTGTCGCCTCGCACAGAAGCATGTGACGCGCGCAACCTAACAAATGCTCGCGTCACCATGACCTCAGCGCCATAAATCTGTCGCCTCGCACAGAAGCATGTGACGCGCGCAACCTAACAAATGCTCGCGTCACCATGACCTCAGCGCCATAAATCTGTCGCCTCGCACAGAAGCATGTGACGCGCGCAACCTAACAAATGCTCGCGTCACCATGACCTCAGCGCCATAAATCTGTCGCCTCGCACAGAAGCATGTGACGCGCGCAACCTAACAAATGCTCGCGTCACCATGACCTCAGCGCCATAAATCTGTCGCCTCGCACAGAAGCATGTGACGCGCGCAACCTAACAAATGCTCGCGTCACCATGACCTCAGCGCCATAAATCTGTCGCCTCGCACAGAAGCATGTGACGCGCGCAACCTAACAAATGCTCGCGTCACCATGACCTCAGCGCCATAAATCTGTCGCCTCGCACAGAAGCATGTGACGCGCGCAACCTAACAAATGCTCGCGTCACCATGACCTCAGCGCCATAAATCTGTCGCCTCGCACAGAAGCATGTGACGCGCGCAACCTAACAAATGCTCGCGTCACCATGACCTCAGCGCCATAAATCTGTCGCCTCGCACAGAAGCATGTGACGCGCGCAACCTAACAAATGCTCGCGTCACCATGACCTCAGCGCCATAAATCTGTCGCCTCGCACAGAAGCATGTGACGCGCGCAACCTAACAAATGCTCGCGTCACCATGACCTCAGCGCCATAAATCTGTCGCCTCGCACAGAAGCATGTGACGCGCGCAACCTAACAAATGCTCGCGTCACCATGACCTCAGCGCCATAAATCTGTCGCCTCGCACAGAAGCATGTGACGCGCGCAACCTAACAAATGCTCGCGTCACCATGACCTCAGCGCCATAAATCTGTCGCCTCGCACAGAAGCATGTGACGCGCGCAACCTAACAAATGCTCGCGTCACCATGACCTCAGCGCCATAAATCTGTCGCCTCGCACAGAAGCATGTGACGCGCGCAACCTAACAAATGCTCGCGTCACCATGACCTCAGCGCCATAAATCTGTCGCCTCGCACAGAAGCATGTGACGCGCGCAACCTAACAAATGCTCGCGTCACCATGACCTCAGCGCCATAAATCTGTCGCCTCGCACAGAAGCATGTGACGCGCGCAACCTAACAAATGCTCGCGTCACCATGACCTCAGCGCCATAAATCTGTCGCCTCGCACAGAAGCATGTGACGCGCGCAACCTAACAAATGCTCGCGTCACCATGACCTCAGCGCCATAAATCTGTCGCCTCGCACAGAAGCATGTGACGCGCGCAACCTAACAAATGCTCGCGTCACCATGACCTCAGCGCCATAAATCTGTCGCCTCGCACAGAAGCATGTGACGCGCGCAACCTAACAAATGCTCGCGTCACCATGACCTCAGCGCCATAAATCTGTCGCCTCGCACAGAAGCATGTGACGCGCGCAACCTAACAAATGCTCGCGTCACCATGACCTCAGCGCCATAAATCTGTCGCCTCGCACAGAAGCATGTGACGCGCGCAACCTAACAAATGCTCGCGTCACCATGACCTCAGCGCCATAAATCTGTCGCCTCGCACAGAAGCATGTGACGCGCGCAACCTAACAAATGCTCGCGTCACCATGACCTCAGCGCCATAAATCTGTCGCCTCGCACAGAAGCATGTGACGCGCGCAACCTAACAAATGCTCGCGTCACCATGACCTCAGCGCCATAAATCTGTCGCCTCGCACAGAAGCATGTGACGCGCGCAACCTAACAAATGCTCGCGTCACCATGACCTCAGCGCCATAAATCTGTCGCCTCGCACAGAAGCATGTGACGCGCGCAACCTAACAAATGCTCGCGTCACCATGACCTCAGCGCCATAAATCTGTCGCCTCGCACAGAAGCATGTGACGCGCGCAACCTAACAAATGCTCGCGTCACCATGACCTCAGCGCCATAAATCTGTCGCCTCGCACAGAAGCATGTGACGCGCGCAACCTAACAAATGCTCGCGTCACCATGACCTCAGCGCCATAAATCTGTCGCCTCGCACAGAAGCATGTGACGCGCGCAACCTAACAAATGCTCGCGTCACCATGACCTCAGCGCCATAAATCTGTCGCCTCGCACAGAAGCATGTGACGCGCGCAACCTAACAAATGCTCGCGTCACCATGACCTCAGCGCCATAAATCTGTCGCCTCGCACAGAAGCATGTGACGCGCGCAACCTAACAAATGCTCGCGTCACCATGACCTCAGCGCCATAAATCTGTCGCCTCGCACAGAAGCATGTGACGCGCGCAACCTAACAAATGCTCGCGTCACCATGACCTCAGCGCCATAAATCTGTCGCCTCGCACAGAAGCATGTGACGCGCGCAACCTAACAAATGCTCGCGTCACCATGACCTCAGCGCCATAAATCTGTCGCCTCGCACAGAAGCATGTGACGCGCGCAACCTAACAAATGCTCGCGTCACCATGACCTCAGCGCCATAAATCTGTCGCCTCGCACAGAAGCATGTGACGCGCGCAACCTAACAAATGCTCGCGTCACCATGACCTCAGCGCCATAAATCTGTCGCCTCGCACAGAAGCATGTGACGCGCGCAACCTAACAAATGCTCGCGTCACCATGACCTCAGCGCCATAAATCTGTCGCCTCGCACAGAAGCATGTGACGCGCGCAACCTAACAAATGCTCGCGTCACCATGACCTCAGCGCCATAAATCTGTCGCCTCGCACAGAAGCATGTGACGCGCGCAACCTAACAAATGCTCGCGTCACCATGACCTCAGCGCCATAAATCTGTCGCCTCGCACAGAAGCATGTGACGCGCGCAACCTAACAAATGCTCGCGTCACCATGACCTCAGCGCCATAAATCTGTCGCCTCGCACAGAAGCATGTGACGCGCGCAACCTAACAAATGCTCGCGTCACCATGACCTCAGCGCCATAAATCTGTCGCCTCGCACAGAAGCATGTGACGCGCGCAACCTAACAAATGCTCGCGTCACCATGACCTCAGCGCCATAAATCTGTCGCCTCGCACAGAAGCATGTGACGCGCGCAACCTAACAAATGCTCGCGTCACCATGACCTCAGCGCCATAAATCTGTCGCCTCGCACAGAAGCATGTGACGCGCGCAACCTAACAAATGCTCGCGTCACCATGACCTCAGCGCCATAAATCTGTCGCCTCGCACAGAAGCATGTGACGCGCGCAACCTAACAAATGCTCGCGTCACCATGACCTCAGCGCCATAAATCTGTCGCCTCGCACAGAAGCATGTGACGCGCGCAACCTAACAAATGCTCGCGTCACCATGACCTCAGCGCCATAAATCTGTCGCCTCGCACAGAAGCATGTGACGCGCGCAACCTAACAAATGCTCGCGTCACCATGACCTCAGCGCCATAAATCTGTCGCCTCGCACAGAAGCATGTGACGCGCGCAACCTAACAAATGCTCGCGTCACCATGACCTCAGCGCCATAAATCTGTCGCCTCGCACAGAAGCATGTGACGCGCGCAACCTAACAAATGCTCGCGTCACCATGACCTCAGCGCCATAAATCTGTCGCCTCGCACAGAAGCATGTGACGCGCGCAACCTAACAAATGCTCGCGTCACCATGACCTCAGCGCCATAAATCTGTCGCCTCGCACAGAAGCATGTGACGCGCGCAACCTAACAAATGCTCGCGTCACCATGACCTCAGCGCCATAAATCTGTCGCCTCGCACAGAAGCATGTGACGCGCGCAACCTAACAAATGCTCGCGTCACCATGACCTCAGCGCCATAAATCTGTCGCCTCGCACAGAAGCATGTGACGCGCGCAACCTAACAAATGCTCGCGTCACCATGACCTCAGCGCCATAAATCTGTCGCCTCGCACAGAAGCATGTGACGCGCGCAACCTAACAAATGCTCGCGTCACCATGACCTCAGCGCCATAAATCTGTCGCCTCGCACAGAAGCATGTGACGCGCGCAACCTAACAAATGCTCGCGTCACCATGACCTCAGCGCCATAAATCTGTCGCCTCGCACAGAAGCATGTGACGCGCGCAACCTAACAAATGCTCGCGTCACCATGACCTCAGCGCCATAAATCTGTCGCCTCGCACAGAAGCATGTGACGCGCGCAACCTAACAAATGCTCGCGTCACCATGACCTCAGCGCCATAAATCTGTCGCCTCGCACAGAAGCATGTGACGCGCGCAACCTAACAAATGCTCGCGTCACCATGACCTCAGCGCCATAAATCTGTCGCCTCGCACAGAAGCATGTGACGCGCGCAACCTAACAAATGCTCGCGTCACCATGACCTCAGCGCCATAAATCTGTCGCCTCGCACAGAAGCATGTGACGCGCGCAACCTAACAAATGCTCGCGTCACCATGACCTCAGCGCCATAAATCTGTCGCCTCGCACAGAAGCATGTGACGCGCGCAACCTAACAAATGCTCGCGTCACCATGACCTCAGCGCCATAAATCTGTCGCCTCGCACAGAAGCATGTGACGCGCGCAACCTAACAAATGCTCGCGTCACCATGACCTCAGCGCCATAAATCTGTCGCCTCGCACAGAAGCATGTGACGCGCGCAACCTAACAAATGCTCGCGTCACCATGACCTCAGCGCCATAAATCTGTCGCCTCGCACAGAAGCATGTGACGCGCGCAACCTAACAAATGCTCGCGTCACCATGACCTCAGCGCCATAAATCTGTCGCCTCGCACAGAAGCATGTGACGCGCGCAACCTAACAAATGCTCGCGTCACCATGACCTCAGCGCCATAAATCTGTCGCCTCGCACAGAAGCATGTGACGCGCGCAACCTAACAAATGCTCGCGTCACCATGACCTCAGCGCCATAAATCTGTCGCCTCGCACAGAAGCATGTGACGCGCGCAACCTAACAAATGCTCGCGTCACCATGACCTCAGCGCCATAAATCTGTCGCCTCGCACAGAAGCATGTGACGCGCGCAACCTAACAAATGCTCGCGTCACCATGACCTCAGCGCCATAAATCTGTCGCCTCGCACAGAAGCATGTGACGCGCGCAACCTAACAAATGCTCGCGTCACCATGACCTCAGCGCCATAAATCTGTCGCCTCGCACAGAAGCATGTGACGCGCGCAACCTAACAAATGCTCGCGTCACCATGACCTCAGCGCCATAAATCTGTCGCCTCGCACAGAAGCATGTGACGCGCGCAACCTAACAAATGCTCGCGTCACCATGACCTCAGCGCCATAAATCTGTCGCCTCGCACAGAAGCATGTGACGCGCGCAACCTAACAAATGCTCGCGTCACCATGACCTCAGCGCCATAAATCTGTCGCCTCGCACAGAAGCATGTGACGCGCGCAGACTGCACTCCTCGCAATGCCCTTCCTCGACGCGCCAACCACACGCACCTTTCGACGCTTCCGTTGGTCACAGGCAGAAGAGGGGGGAGAGAGAAAGAGAGAGGGAGAAAGGGAGGACGAGGGGCAGCAAACACTGTATTAAATTTCCGCTCTTTACACTTTGCAGTATTGTCCACTCGTTCTTTGTAGTGTTTGTGAAGCGAACAAGTTTCAAGGAAGAAGGAATACTATTTCCTCGCCCTTCAATACAACGTACCCCTCTGATTTACCCCAATATTGAACGCACCTCTGTTTCTTTTCTTATCACTGATATTCACGTTCATTGCTCTATACCACCCATACCTTCACCAACACGATCGAGGTGTACGACCCTCAACGAATATCACCTCCTGATACGATGGCACCAATGCTTCAAAAACGGCACATGGTTTTCCATTCAAAATCACATTCAGCGTGATTAGAGTTGATTAATGATTAAAATACAGGTGGTAGGTGCTCACCGAATTCAACGTCTTTCCAATAACGAAACGGAAGCACGCTCTTTTTTTTGAATTTTGCGATAAGTCAATAAAAACACGAACACTGTTCAATTCATTCCCTCCCCATTAAACACGGCACTAATTAATTTTACGTAAAGAATAAACGTAAGTCTTTTCTTTTTTTTGTTGCACATAATTAACAATTTGCTAATGTCCTTTTGTCTTAGCAATAAATCTACGAAACAATAAAGCTATACAAACAACTTTTTACTTCGAACAACATTTACAGATTTCAATGGGCGAGAAAAGCTGTGTGCAAAGTTACGAACAACAAACACATCAATCTGGTGTAGAGTACTTCTCACAATGTTGGTGTTTAGAGGCGATTCAAGACGAGTAACGCAAAACTGGATGATCGATGATCGTTATGATCTGATCATACCACGACGTTGATTATGATAAACGATCAAGTATATTCAAATTTTTTTAAACAAAGAAATGATCGCAAATTTTCGTAACTCTAACGTCAAACTTTGCAACAATTATTATCCCAAAAGGGTCACTCGTAAAGGGAATGCTAAGCGTATGGAACGATGGACAACCCTACAGGCAAGAACAGTGGCTCTACCTAGTATTTTTTTGCGACCACATTTGCAATCATACGTACGCCGCGGCTCACCATAAATTAACCCTTCCTGCCTACGAAGGCCTTCTAGAACCTTTAGAACCGTAGTGACAAAAGTTCCAATTGTGGACAGAGTTACTCATCTCGACTCGACCCCTCAAAGGGAGAGCTGCCGACAGTCGGGTAGATTTAGGGTTACTGAGTAGCCGAAACCACATTTAGCACCTTTCTATTCTATTTGCGGATCATTTTAATTAATAAACTGACAAACGCCCCCCCCCCCACACCATGACCTCAGCGCCATAAATCTGTCGCCTCGCACAGAAGCATGTGACGCGCGCAACCTAACAAATGCTCGCGTCACCATGACCTCAGCGCCATAAATCTGTCGCCTCGCACAGAAGCATGTGACGCGCGCAACCTAACAAATGCTCGCGTCACCATGACCTCAGCGCCATAAATCTGTCGCCTCGCACAGAAGCATGTGACGCGCGCAACCTAACAAATGCTCGCGTCACCATGACCTCAGCGCCATAAATCTGTCGCCTCGCACAGAAGCATGTGACGCGCGCAGACTGCACTCCTCGCAATGCCCTTCCTCGACGCGCCAACCACACGCACCTTTCGACGCTTCCGTTGGTCACAGGCAGAAGAGGGGGGAGAGAGAAAGAGAGAGGGAGAAAGGGAGGACGAGGGGCAGCAAACACTGTATTAAATTTCCGCTCTTTACACTTTGCAGTATTGTCCACTCGTTCTTTGTAGTGTTTGTGAAGCGAACAAGTTTCAAGGAAGAAGGAATACTATTTCCTCGCCCTTCAATACAACGTACCCTCTCTGATCTACCCCAATATTGAACGCACCTCTGTTTCTTTTCTTATCACTGATATTCACGTTCATTGCTCTATACCACCCATACCTTCACCAACACGATCGAGGTGTACGACCCTCAACGAATATCACCTCCTGATACGATGGCACCAATGCTTCAAAAACGGCACATGGTTTTCCATTCAAAATCACATTCAGCGTGATTAGAGTTGATTAATGATTAAAATACAGGTGGTAGGTGCTCACCGAATTCAACGTCTTTCCAATAACGAAACGGAAGCACGCTCTTTTTTTTTGAATTTTGCGATAAGTCAATAAAAACACGAACACTGTTCAATTCATTCCCTCCCCATTAAACACGGCACTAATTAATTTTACGTAAAGAATAAACGTAAGTCTTTTCTTTTTTTTTTGTTGCACATAATTAACAATTTGCTAATGTCCTTTTGTCTTAGCAATAAATCTACGAAACAATAAAGCTATACAAACAACTTTTTACTTCGAACAACATTTACAGATTTCAATGGGCGAGAAAAGCTGTGTGCAAAGTTACGAACAACAAACACATCAATCTGGTGTAGAGTACTTCTCACAATGTTGGTGTTTAGAGGCGATTCAAGACGAGTAACGCAAAACTGGATGATCGATGATCGTTATGATCTGATCTTACCACGACGTTGATTATGATAAACGATCAAGTATATTCAAATTTTTTTAAACAAAGAAATGATCGCAAATTTTCGTAACTCTAACGTCAAACTTTGCAACAATTATTATCCCAAAAGGGTCACTCGTAAAGGGAATGCTAAGCGTATGGAACGATGGACAACCCTACAGGCAAGAACAGTGGCTCTACCTAGTATTTTTTTGCGACCACATTTGCAATCATACGTACGCCGCGGCTCACCATAAATTAACCCTTCCTGCCTACGAAGGCCTTCTAGAACCTTTAGAACCGTAGTGACAAAAGTTCCAATTGTGGACAGAGTTACTCATCTCGACAAAACCCCTCAAAGGGAGAGCTGCCGACAGTCGGGTAGATTTAGGGTTACTGAGTAGCCGAAACCACATTTAGCACCTTTCTATTTCTTTTGCGGATCATTTTAATTAATAAACTGACAAACGCCCCCCCCCCCCC
>JPKZ01000504.1:5027-21832 GCA_000803305.1 Toxocara canis
TTAGTTACATAATTTTGCCAGAACGACGCAAAAGGTTGTCCATTTTTTCGGGAAAGGAGGTATTTACCATGTACCATTGCCGGTGGACGACTTGCAAATATGTCTGCTAATTCTGAAATTTAATGAGATAATTTCGTAAAAGACTTTTTGAAAGTGAAGTTCAATTGAGAATGAGCTAATGAGCTTATGAAGGAGCGTTTGCAGGCATAACTGTGATTTCTTATTGAGATTCTGTTAGAGGTGACCAGTAAAATCAACGATTTCCCTTATTTCTAGCAACTTATAGTTTGTAAACCGATATTTATGTTTTACTTTAGAGCGTTTTTTTTTGCTCTCATGAGAGTAATTCATACACATATTTTGGCACATCGCACGTGCGTTACCTAAGTACGCCGTTTGTGAAGTTTTTATTCGACGAATAGAACGGACTGTACTATTTTCGTTTTGAATTGCTAAAAATTAGATGCTAGAACTGGTTTGCGTCACATTCCGTTGCCCCTTTCCAACGAGGCATCTAAGAGTGAGCCACCCCTAATGCGCTCATCGTCTTTTTCGGTTTTTTGCTCAGTTCAGATGGAATACCGAACGTGTTAAATGAAATGTTTATTTCTTAAAGACGCTCATTGATTGCTCTCTTTTTATGCTACCTCTTTCTTCTTTTACGAGATTTTCAACAGTTTGTTTCGTCATTTTTTTTGGCAATTCTTTAGTTCTTCGATTGTTTTGCGCAAATTTTTTCTTTGGTAATTTGTTTCTTTTATTCGGCGACTGTTAATGTCAAACGACATCTTACACTCATTTGATCATAATTCAAGAATTGTAACTAAGTAATAAATTTTAGGCAAATGATATACGCTGAACATTGTGATTTATGTTTTGATAATTACCGAGGATATGCTCTGTGCCTCTTAGTTCATCTTTTTTTGGGCTATTTTGTTCTTAGTAGTTGCATAACAACTGCAGTTTGAGTTGACATCTACTTGAATAATTTTCCGGTTAGCTGTGTGACTTTTCTTTTCGCTATTAATGTCGGACCAGCCAAAGGCAAAGGAAATTTTTTTGTTTGTGAAGAAGTGTTTTTTTTTTTCAAGTGTGAGGCATAGTTGTTTGTTATCGACCATAATAGCTGCGCTCAAAAAAAGCGGAAAGAATTTTAAAAGTGTAGTGCAAAATCGTCGCGAGAGACGCACAGAGTGCTAAAGTAGAAAACTGGAAGAATTTGCACTAAACACCAAAATTAAACACCCCTTAATAGTAATAAAAAGAACTACTGTCAATGGCAGCATTATCGCATATATCGTAGTTTCCTACAAACGTTGAGTAGTAACCTCATGCTTTAATTTAGAACAGTGTTACTGTTTTTCAACGACTATCATCCATCTCTTTTCTTGGTTATTTTTGCACTTTGTGGATCTACAGTAGGCGGCCTTTAGTGAACGAAGAGTTTCTACCTTTAACATACCGATTTGTGAACGTAAACAGTTACTATGACCCTCGTTACAGTTTGTTTCGACTTTCAATCTTTAACATATTTATGTGCAAGCGTATTCTAATGATCCATCTTCTCTTTCGAAGGAATTCCGATCATTCATCAAATCCCGTGTGAAAATTTTATTGGCTCGCTGTTGTAATGCCACTTGATGATCTTGTCACTTGCGGATAAGAGTATCATGAATGCCTGATCACCACTCGATAGAGTCCATCTATGCTTAGTTAGTTTAACATGTCTGCTCCAACTTGTCGGCATTCCTACCGTATTGTTCTACAAAACCGTTCATTGTCTCAGCTTTATTGAATGTATGAATTTCATACCGATCAAGTGCATTTTTTGTGCTCGAAATGGGACTGAAAGAATAAAGATTGAATTTAAGTGCAGAACTATTCGCTGTTTGTTAGGGGTTTTTTGTTGTACTTTTGTTGGACTTAATGGTATAGGTACACGTGAAATTGTTTGCGTTGTTCGCTGGCTTCAGTTTTCAAATCACCTCAGAGCGTTGATGGTGATTTTAAGTTAAACAAATGCTGTCTGAGCGAAACTAATTGACAGAGCACTAAGGGAAAGGAATATTTCCTTTATGAACAATGAAGAAATGGTCGCCATAATCTTGTGTCACCCTTAGACCAGACATAATTATTTCGCTGCAGTGTCTTTTGATAACTGTTTATTGTAACGATTCTATAGCATCACCTGTATCCTTAGATAACCATTACACTTTTCTCTGTGCTACAGATTTTAAGTCAGTTGTGAATTGTGAAAGTTCGAAAGGAAATACATGAATACCTACGAATAGCTTTATCCATTCGTTGTTCCTAGTATTTTTGTCTTTTAGCCGTAGCATCAGAGATAGCATTGGAGCCATCGTGGTGATTCGATAGCCATTATGAGAACCGATATTGCAAAAGCGATCGTTTACTTCTGAATAAATGCGTAATATCGTATACCCGTAAGGCGTTTTAACCGATAGTTGCATATTTATTATCTTCAGCTTGCCAGCAGAAGGATTGTTGGCTGAAATGTCAGGAAGCACTACTATAGCATCTCAACTCCAAAACAGCACTACCATATCACCTGAGCATTTGGCAAATGAAGATCGACTCAGGCTGGTCATCTACATTATCGATGGCTATTTGACACTACTTTTGGTGCTGATAGGAAGTCTCTTCAATGTATTGAGTATATTCATTTTTAGACGAATGAATCGAGGGAAATTCTCATTGGCGCAATATTACTTGGTATATAACACAACAATTTTCATAATTGCTTTAAAGAGTTTCTATAATTTGCTAAGAAACAATCATTGAAAGGGTGTTCCAAATCGAGATCCGCAAACGAAGAATAAAAAAATGGAGGAAAAGCCAAAGAACTTACCAGTAATTTGTGAGAAACTTTTATACTGAGTTTTGATCGTAAAATTCATTTCCGCGACGTTTGAAAAAAAGTCGCCCCTTTCAAGAGATTTGCAGTATCATCGACTGGGGCTTCTTGCAATACCCGGTAATCAGTCGTCTTGGCCAACACCATAACAGAAAAGTCCGTGCAAAATTTAGGACGAAATGAGCGAAATTGGAAATTTTTTTATTTTTGCAAGAGATTTTTGTTTGCAATTAAGAAACTTTTTGAAATGCCAAACATACATGTTTATCACATTTCTTCTGTGGTGGAAACTGAATCTACACTAATCACATTTCATGTTTCCTCACTGTACAAAGTTTTGGAGCCAATGATGGAACTTGCTTTGAAAATAGAAATTTTATTGGTCACAAAAACGAACGCGGCGGCAGATCAGCTTCAAAGAAAGCCTCAAAGGGCTCGCTGATTAGTACAACATCGAACTTTATGAAAAATTCAGCAAGCTGCAATAAGTTTTTAGAAACGAGTGATTAATGGATTTCAGACTTCGCAGTTATAAGGAAATTGGTATATGCCTAGCATCTCAAACCTAGCCATTAATCTGTGCTTTGCAATGAACAAAACTAGGTTACTTTGAAAATTATTAATTTCAGGGATCGTTCTCAAGCTGAATAGCGTTTTAGGTGATTCTGTTGATTTGTCAGACAGTATATCTTTGCAACTGCCTTCTCATTTATTGCCTACCAACGTTACTGTACGGTGATACGCAAATCAAAGGATTTTATTCGTATGTAATCCTGATTTCGCACGCTTTTTCTGGACCATCATATATAGCGAGCACGTGGATCGTATTAGCACTCACAATCGAGCGATATTTTGCGCTAAGCAAACCTCTTGCCTATAGGGCATTTGCTACTGCCAGGTTAGTCAGCACACACAATTCCTATGGCTCATCGGCTCCCCATTTCAATCATCTCGACCCGACAACGACATAAGGTGCAAAATATCAAGTAAATCTTTCCCTTTTCGTGCATGGATCATTCGAACAAAAATTCTGACAATCTTCACTGTATTAATCCTGGTCAACCAAACGATAATGGGCCATCAATGGAACGGTTTTTGGAAGGATCGCGATGTTTTCTTTGAAGTTATCCAAAATGTTTGTGAGTTGTATAGACTTTTCGTTTTCTAATTCAATTTCCACAAGAAAAAGGTAAATGAGTTGGTCTGTACTGCAATACTTACATGGTACAGAAATGTAGATTTGAGAAAGCCTGACGTTGAACATGGAAATGTTCGCATAATCCAGGATGTATGTATGGTTGTTGTTTAGTGTGAGTGGTATGTTGCTGAACGTTTCTGAACCGCAAAATCTTCACATATTTATTTCTTATGAGAATATTCACAAATTTGTGGCTAATTTGCTTTTTTTTAGTAGGGTAAGACGCATTCTTATCGGCTTATTGGTCGCTGCATTTATCTTCTCATTTCCGCGTCTCTTCGAATATAAACCCGAAACTAAGTGCGCCCCGGTCTCATTGGCAATGGTTGATAATTCGACAAACTGTTACCTGACCCTCGTAAGCACGCAACTCCTTCAGGTGGTTATTTTTGCTTGCATTATTTTCCTTCCCTTCGACGAGTCAGTTTGTTGTTACTTATCATTTTCTCTTCAATCATACGGAGTTCATCCTAATATGGCGATTGCTTGTTATTTTCTGCAAACCGCCTCTCACTGCATGGACTGCTAAATGTCGTTGGATTTTACGCTCTCAAATGGTGTCTTTGTACCTCCTATAAAATACTTGCCCAGTAAAGCAAGCTGTTTATGCAAGCAACAAAAAAGCACTCTAATTTATGGTATTTAACAACTTTGCAATCCCCTAAAAAATGAACCGATCACCTTAAGCATTTAGAGAACAACGCGGATGTGTAAAGTGCGTTCGTAAAAAAGATTTAAAGAAGATAAGATACAGCAACAGTTCATGAAGAACTTTAAAGGATGTCAGAACGCCGCTTTTACTAGTGGAACGAATATGACCTTTTGGGTCATTTTGTGAAACTGCGTCCTCTGAGCTGATCACGTGAATTCTATCCCGTCCGCCCGCCAATTCCGTTCTAAGATTCTTGATCCAGTCACTCTACGGCAATCAGCAATTTCAAAGCTTTGCGGTATTCGAAGCCGAGCGGATGGAATGTCACATTACTCGTACTTTCATGATTTGAATTCAGAAAGGTCACTTCTTAATAAAAAGAATTTAAAAACTTTACAACACACAATTTCTTGCTAGGGCGCTGTTGTTTTGTTCTGCTACAATTACTGTTCATATTTAGTTCTTTTTCGACTTTATTCTCTGCATGGGGTTATATTGTCGACGGCCAAATTCATCACGTACATCCTACACTTCTCAGAAACGTTCATTCGCTCATCATGAAGCGTCAGCTAAGGAGAAACGCCGAGTTTTAAATTCCCAACTGTCTTTTTCACTGTTTTCGGTATATTTTAACTTTATATTTTAACTTCGCTGTAATCTGTTTTTATTCCTCCAGTAAGAATGAAATGGGGGCTCTTCTTCTTTTCTGAGGCTTCGCGGATAAATTGTCACTCGTGAAATGTGCAGCTCTGTATTCGCAGAAGTGTGCAGTACGAGATTTACATCTTCAGATTCTCTATATACACATTCTTTTATTGCTGTTCTCGCTGTTCTGAGCTGGTAGGCAATAGATGATTTAAAAAAAAAGATTAAACGTGTAGTTAAAACACGTCGATCAATCTCTATTTTAGAACGAAACCTACTGGAGGGTGTATCATGTATGGCTGATACAAATCTTCGTTACCATAGTGCCTTCGATGTTCATTCTTGTGCTGACGTTGCGAATCTCGTGCTCACTACATCAAGCGATGCAGAAACGAGAATCTCTGCGCGCCGAAAAAAGAGAACCAAATGCGTCGAACAACAACAGTATGAAGTACGAACTTTACAACACGATTAATTCTTCCCTCGCCCTTCTCCCTCCAGCACCACCCCCCTTTTCCCTTCATACTTCACCGACTGCTTCATTACCGAGATAATGAAATGAAAAATGCATAAACAACGAAAACGAGAACATCCCCCAGTGGGAATGAGAACAATGTGGGAGCGAACACGTCACAAGCACAGAAAGGCAGATAACATATATGAAGCTTGAGCAGAACGAGTGTTACCTGGTCATGGTCGTCAAAAAATTCAACCACACAATTGTGACGAAATACAGGATGCTGTCGTTATGAAGGTTGCGGTGAATTACCTCAAAAAGTTGAATTCAAAAATTCGATCATACTCGCATAAAGAAATTGTGCTACTCAGGCACACAAGTAATATCATAAATGTCAGCAAATTGCGAAAAAGTCGCTTGTATACAAGAAGATGACTCTTTAGAAAAATAGTTACTTGCCAAAAAAGCCATTACTGCAGCCAGTCCGTTGATAAATAGCAGCAAATGCTCGCGTAATGGGCAAATTTCGCCACTTTCCATCGCTTTTCGGATCAAAGATATGAGGCAAACAAACCTAAAACATCCGTATTCGCTAAACTCGTCTCTGTGTTTTCCTGGAAGAATGGGATCTCAAAGGATCAGCTGGGTGTGGAAATGGGCCAACCGGAGCCGCTTGGAAATATCTGTCCTAGCCAACAAGTTTGATTTGTATAAAACGAAATTTCTCAACACGGACGAGAAGATAGAGTGCTTCGGTAACCTAACGTTGCGAGAGCGTAACAGAGGAATCGTTGATAGAAAGAATCAAATTGCTAGTAGTGAGTAAGTAAAATTTTAAAATAGCACAACAATGTAAAAGAGTGACTCTAAGAAGAAACCTATTGAGATATGAAGTCCTAATTTCACGGAGATGAAGAGAGTTCGTAATAAAACATTGCTTGTTATTTGTTAACCTAGGAGCCCAGAATCGATAATAAAATATTCGTAGTTTATGATGTTGTGATTATTGTCGCTTCAGAGGTGAACGCGAGCCGAACGTTATGCTTATTATGGTTATCTTGAAGTTCGCACTCTCCGATCCACTCCCCATGGCAGAAAGCGTATGTTTTTAACGATCGTTTATAATCTTAGCAAAGAGGAAATTATCACTCTTCGACCCCACCGAGCTCCCAAGTTCACAACTTGACTACCACTCCAACTGATCACAACGCCAATTTATGGCCTCAGCTTCCTCAACGTAACTCCACGTCGAAAGCAGACAGGCCTCCCCGATTCAGGAACGGTGAGACGATGCGTTTAATGTTTCTACAGTTTCTGCGGTTATTCTATTAAGTTTGCAGAGTTACAGTTTACAAAAAAGCAAAAACGAAGCAAACCGCAAGCAGCAAATGAATTACATTATGAGTAATGCTAATAAAGTTTGCGTTTCATTTTTAAATAAGACAAGCGACCCCCTTCACATACCTTCCGAATTCTTAAAGCGAATTTCGGAAAATGATGCCTGAAGGCATCTGAAACGGAAAATGGGGCCATAAGGAGATTGAGTGCTGTAATTATTTTCATTCGATGAAGAAGACTGGTAAGTACGTCGTTCAAAACTGCACAAAATAAACAAACCTGTACTTAATCGACTATCCCTCCACCAAATTATCGCTTTTTAACCCTATAGAACTGCTCATACCAATATGAAATTCTTTCAAAATAAATTTGTGCACCCAAAGCGAATGGCCAAGCTTTATTAAAAACAATTCGGTCCATTTTTTTTCACACAAAGTATTGGTGAAGCTGAAGTGATTATTTGTGAGTAAGGCCGTCGTTGAAAGGCAACTGAACTTGACAGAAGTGTTTCTGAAAGCAGAGTACTCAATAAATGCCTAGACGAGACCACTTTGCACATATAGCGTTGTTCACGGCTACAAATTGGAGTGCACGCATCATCCTTGTCTTCTTGATAAACTGAAGACAGAACTGGTGAGGGTAAAACGCCTACAAAGACCTTCGACGATATCACAAGGACTCTCGATTTCCATGAATATCCATTTGAATTATTTTAGGTCCAGGGTTCTACCCTCTGCTATTACATTATACCCATCATATTTCTTCTGAAACAGTGTCGTTTTGTCGGCAACTTTCCGCCTCCATTTGTCGCTATGTTGTTGTTTGGCAGTTCTTGTACCGATGCATTGCTACCTGAGCATTCTCCATAATTCATCTGCCTAATATTCCCTATGTGCTTTTCCATTTAAGACACTTAAGTAAAAGCGATCTTTCGGTCGCATATTCATAGAGCACTTTAATTTTGTAAAGACTTTTATCGCAAATTATACCCATTCAACAACATCCACTGTTTGCATCATACTCTGCATTACTTCTTACCCGCTTCTGAAGTTCATATTTATTGCAGGCGTTGGGTGCAGTGGCGCCTGAAGACTCGTTTGTGAAGAAGTGTTTTTTTTTTTCAAGTGTGAGGCATAGTTGTTTGTTATCGACCATAATAGCTGCGCTCAAAAAAAGCGGAAAGAATTTTAAAAGTGTAGTGCAAAATCGTCGCGAGAGACGCACAGAGTGCTAAAGTAGAAAACTGGAAGAATTTGCACTAAACACCAAAATTAAACACCCCTTAATAGTAATAAAAAGAACTACTGTCAATGGCAGCATTATCGCATATATCGTAGTTTCCTACAAACGTTGAGTAGTAACCTCATGCTTTAATTTAGAACAGTGTTACTGTTTTTCAACGACTATCATCCATCTCTTTTCTTGGTTATTTTTGCACTTTGTGGATCTACAGTAGGCGGCCTTTAGTGAACGAAGAGTTTCTACCTTTAACATACCGATTTGTGAACGTAAACAGTTACTATGACCCTCGTTACAGTTTGTTTCGACTTTCAATCTTTAACATATTTATGTGCAAGCGTATTCTAATGATCCATCTTCTCTTTCGAAGGAATTCCGATCATTCATCAAATCCCGTGTGAAAATTTTATTGGCTCGCTGTTGTAATGCCACTTGATGATCTTGTCACTTGCGGATAAGAGTATCATGAATGCCTGATCACCACTCGATAGAGTCCATCTATGCTTAGTTAGTTTAACATGTCTGCTCCAACTTGTCGGCATTCCTACCGTATTGTTCTACAAAACCGTTCATTGTCTCAGCTTTATTGAATGTATGAATTTCATACCGATCAAGTGCATTTTTTGTGCTCGAAATGGGACTGAAAGAATAAAGATTGAATTTAAGTGCAGAACTATTCGCTGTTTGTTAGGGGTTTTTTGTTGTACTTTTGTTGGACTTAATGGTATAGGTACACGTGAAATTGTTTGCGTTGTTCGCTGGCTTCAGTTTTCAAATCACCTCAGAGCGTTGATGGTGATTTTAAGTTAAACAAATGCTGTCTGAGCGAAACTAATTGACAGAGCACTAAGGGAAAGGAATATTTCCTTTATGAACAATGAAGAAATGGTCGCCATAATCTTGTGTCACCCTTAGACCAGACATAATTATTTCGCTGCAGTGTCTTTTGATAACTGTTTATTGTAACGATTCTATAGCACCACCTGTATCCTTAGATAACCATTACACTTTTCTCTGTGCTACAGATTTTAAGTCAGTTGTGAATTGTGAAAGTTCGAAAGGAAATACATGAATACCTACGAATAGCTTTATCCATTCGTTGTTCCTAGTATTTTTGTCTTTTAGCCGTAGCATCAGAGATAGCATTGGAGCCATCGTGGTGATTCGATAGCCATTATGAGAACCGATATTGCAAAAGCGATCGTTTACTTCTGAATAAATGCGTAATATCGTATACCCGTAAGGCGTTTTAACCGATAGTTGCATATTTATTATCTTCAGCTTGCCAGCAGAAGGATTGTTGGCTGAAATGTCAGGAAGCACTACTATAGCATCTCAACTCCAAAACAGCACTACCATATCACCTGAGCATTTGGCAAATGAAGATCGACTCAGGCTGGTCATCTACATTATCGATGGCTATTTGACACTACTTTTGGTGCTGATAGGAAGTCTCTTCAATGTATTGAGTATATTCATTTTTAGACGAATGAATCGAGGGAAATTCTCATTGGCGCAATATTACTTGGTATATAACACAACAATTTTCATAATTGCTTTAAAGAGTTTCTATAATTTGCTAAGAAACAATCATTGAAAGGGTGTTCCAAATCGAGATCCGCAAACGAAGAATTAATTTCAGGGATCGTTCTCAAGCTGAATAGCGTTTTAGGTGATTCTGTTGATTTGTCAGACAGTATATCTTTGCAACTGCCTTCTCATTTATTGCCTACCAACGTTACTGTACGGTGATACGCAAATCAAAGGATTTTATTCGTATGTAATCCTGATTTCGCACGCTTTTTCTGGACCATCATATATAGCGAGCACGTGGATCGTATTAGCACTCACAATCGAGCGATATTTTGCGCTAAGCAAACCTCTTGCCTATAGGGCATTTGCTACTGCCAGGTTAGTCAGCACACACAATTCCTATGGCTGATCGGCTCCCCATTTCAATCATCTCGACCCGACAACGACATAAGGTGCAAAATATCAAGTAAATCTTTCCCTTTTCGTGCCTGGATCATTCGAACAAAAATTCTGACAATCTTCACTGTATTAATCCTGGTCAACCAAACGATAATGGGCCATCAATGGAACGGTTTTTGGAAGGATCGCGATGTTTTCTTTGAAGTTATCCAAAATGTTTGTGAGTTGTATAGACTTTTCGTTTTCTAATTCAATTTCCACAAGAAAAAGGTAAATGAGTTGGTCTGTACTGCAATACTTACATGGTACAGAAATGTAGATTTGAGAAAGCCTGACGTTGAACATGGAAATGTTCGCATAATCCAGGATGTATGTATGGTTGTTGTTTAGTGTGAGTGGTATGTTGCTGAACGTTTCTGAACCGGCAAAATCTTACATATTTATTTCTTATGAGAATATTCACAAATTTGTGGCTAATTTGCTTTTTTTTTAGTAGGGTAAGACGCATTCTTATCGGCTTCAAATTTGCTGCATATTTCTTTTTTTTTTAGTAGGGTAAGACGCATTCTTATCGGCTTATTGGTCGCTGCATTTATCTTCTCATTTCCGCGTCTCTTCGAATATAAACCCGAAACTAAGTGCGCCCCGGTCTCATTGGCAATGGTTGATAATTCGACAAACTGTTACCTGACCCTCGTAAGCACGCAACTCCTTCAGGTGGTTATTTTTGCTTGCATTATTTTCCTTCCCTTCGACGAGTCAGTTTGTTGTTACTTATCATTTTCTCTTCAATCATACGGAGTTCATCCTAATATGGCGATTGCTTGTTATTTTCTGCAAACCGCCTCTCACTGCATGGACTGCTAAATGTCGTTGGATTTTACGCTCTCAAATGGTGTCTTTGTACCTCCTATAAAATACTTGCCCAGTAAAGCAAGCTGTTTATGAAAGCAACAAAAAAGCACTCTAATTTATGGTATTTAACAACTTTGCAATCCCCTAAAAAATGAACCGATCACCTTAAGCATTTAGAGAACAACGCGGATGTGTAAAGTGCGTTCGTAAAAAAGATTTAAAGAAGATAAGATACAGCAACAGTTCATGAAGAACTTTAAAGGATGTCAGAACGCCGCTTTTACTAGTGGAACGAATATGACCTTTTGGGTCATTTTGTGAAACTGCGTCCTCTGAGCTGATCACGTGAATTCTATCCCGTCCGCCCGCCAATTCCGTTCTAAGATTCTTGATCCAGTCACTCTACGGCAATCAGCAATTTCAAAGCTTTGCGGTATTCGAAGCCGAGCGGATGGAATGTCACATTACTCGTACTTTCATGATTTGAATTCAGAAAGGTCACTTCTTAATAAAAAGAATTTAAAAACTTTACAACACACAATTTCTTGCTAGGGCGCTGTTGTTTTGTTCTGCTACAATTACTGTTCATATTTAGTTCTTTTTCGACTTTATTCTCTGCATGGGGTTATATTGTCGACGGCCAAATTCATCACGTACATCCTACACTTCTCAGAAACGTTCATTCGCTCATCATGAAGCGTCAGCTAAGGAGAAACGCCGAGTTTTAAATTCCCAACTGTCTTTTTCACTGTTTTCGGTATATTTTAACTTCGCTGTAATCTGTTTTTATTCCTCCAGTAAGAATGAAATGGGGGCTCTTCTTCTTTTCTGAGGCTTCGCGGATAAATTGTCACTCGTGAAATGTGCAGCTCTGTATTCGCAGAAGTGTGCAGTACGAGATTTACATCTTCAGATTCTCTATATACACATTCTTTTATTGCTGTTCTCGCTGTTCTGAGCTGGTAAGCAATAGATGATTTAAAAAAAAAGATTAAACGTGTAGTTAAAACACGTCGATCAATCTCTATTTTAGAACGAAACCTACTGGAGTGTGTATCATGTATGGCTGATACAAATCTTCGTTACCATAGTGCCTTCGATGTTCATTCTTGTGCTGACGTTGCGAATCTCGTGCTCACTACATCAAGCGATGCAGAAACGAGAATCTCTGCGCGCCGAAAAAAGAGAACCAAATGCGTCGAACAACAACAGTATGAAGTACGAACTTTACAACACGATTAATTCTTCCCTCGCCCTTCTCCCTCCAGCACCACCCCCCTTTTCCCTTCATACTTCACCGACTGCTTCATTACCGAGATAATGAAATGAAAAATGCATAAACAACGAAAACGAGAACATCCCCCAGTGGGAATGAGAACAATGTGGGAGCGAACACGTCACAAGCACAGAAAGGCAGATAACATATATGAAGCTTGTGCAGAACGAGTGTTACCTGGTCATGGTCGTCAAAAAATTCAACCACACAATTGTGACGAAATACAGGATGCTGTCGTTATGAAGGTTGCGGTGAATTACCTCAAAAAGTTGAATTCAAAAATTCGATCATACTCGCATAAAGAAATTGTGCTACTCAGGCACACAAGTAATATCATAAATGTCAGCAAATTGCGAAAAAGTCGCTTGTATACAAGAAGATGACTCTTTAGAAAAATAGTTACTTGCCAAAAAAGCCATTACTGCAGCCAGTCCGTTGATAAATGGCAGCAAATGCTCGCGTAATGGGCAAATTTCGCCACTTTCCATCGCTTTTCGGATCAAAGATATGAGGCAAACAAACCTAAAACATCCGTATTCGCTAAACTCGTCTCTGTGTTTTCCTGGAAGAATGGGATCTCAAAGGATCAGCTGGGTGTGGAAATGGGCCAACCGGAGCCGCTTGGAAATATCTGTCCTAGCCAACAAGTTTGATTTGTATAAAACGAAATTTCTCAACACGGACGAGAAGACAGAGTGCTTCGGTAACCTAACGTTGCAAGAGCGTAACAGAGGAATCGTTGATAGAAAGAATCAAATTGCTAGTAGTGAGTAAGTAAAATTTTAAAATAGCACAACAATGTAAAAGAGTGACTCTAAGAAGAAACCTATTGAGATATGAAGTCCTAATTTCACGGAGATGAAGAGAGTTCGTAATAAAACATTGCTTGTTATTTGTTAACCTAGGAGCCCAGAATCGATAATAAAATATTCGTAGTTTATGATGTTGTGATTATTGTCGCTTCAGAGGTGAACGCGAGCCGAACGTTATGCTTATTATGGTTATCTTGAAGTTCGCACTCTCCGATCCACTCCCCATGGCAGAAAGCGTATGTTTTTAACGATCGTTTATAATCTTAGCAAAGAGGAAATTATCACTCTTCGACCCCACCGAGCTCCCAAGTTCACAACTTGACTACCACTCCAACTGATCACAACGCCAATTTATGGCCTCAGCTTCCTCAACGTAACTCCACGTCGAAAGCAGACAGGCCTCCCCGATTCAGGAACGGTGAGACGATGCGTTTAATGTTTCTACGCTTTCTGCGGTTATTCTATTAAGTTTGCAGAGTTACAGTTTACAAAAAAGCAAAAACGAAGCAAACCGTAAGCAGCAAATGAATTACATTATGAGTAATGCTAATAAAGTTTGCGTTTCATTTTTAAATAAGACAAGCGACCCCCTTAACATACCTTCCGAATTCTTAAAGCGAATTTCGGAAAATGATGCCTGAAGGCATCTGAAACGGAAAATGGGGCAATAAGGAGATTGAGTGCTATAATTATTTTCATTCGATGAAGAAGACTGGTAAGTACGTCGTTCAAAACTGCACAAATTAAACAAACCTGTACTTAATCGACTATCCCTCCACCAAATTATCGCTTTTTAACCCTATAGAACTGCTCATACCAATATGAAATTCTTTCAAAATAAATTTGTGCACCCAAAGCGAATGGCCAAGCTTTATTAAAAACAATTCGGTCCATTTTTTTTCACACAAAGTATTGGTGAAGCTGAAGTGATTATTTGTGAGTAAGGCCGTCGTTGAAAGGCAACTGAACTTGACAGAAGTGTTTCTGAAAGCAGAGTACTCAATAAATGCCTAGACGAGACCACTTTGCACATATAGCGTTGTTCACGGCTACAAATTGGAGTGCACGCATCATCCTTGTCTTCTTGATAAACTGAAGACAGAACTGGTGAGGGTAAAACGCCTACAAAGACCTTCGACGATATCACAAGGACTCTCGATTTCCATGAATATCCATTTGAATTATTTTAGGTCCAGGGTTCTACCCTCTGCTATTACATTATACCCATCATATTTCTTCTGAAACAGTGTCGTTTTGTCGGCAACTTTCCGCCTCCATTTGTCGCTATGTTGTTGTTTGGCAGTTCTTGTACCGATGCATTGCTACTTGAGCATTCTTCTCCATAATTCATCTGCCTAATATTCCCTATGTGTTTTTCCATTTAAGACACTTAAGTAAAAGCGATCTTTCGGTCGCATATTCATAGAGCACTTTAATTTTGTAAAGACTTTTATCACAAATTATACCCATTCAACAATATCCACTGTTTGCATCATACTCTGGATTACTTCTTACCCGCTTCTGAAGTTCATATTTATTGCAGGCGTTGGGTGCAGTGGCGCCTGAAGACTCTCCCGCCGCTGCTGCACTTATTGTGAGTGCAGCTAATTTCTTGGTCGCATTATGCAGCTCTATAAATTTTTTGATGTTCTTCGCGTCAGGTCGGCACTTCCGTCGTGGGTTCCGACGCATTTTATGTGGTGAGAATACGGTCGTGAACTCGCCGAGCAGCTCCACAAGCGATGAAGCAAGGTACTACGTTGCGTTCTTCTCATTCGCGTTCATCACACTCGATTACCTTCCTCAATCCTCCCTATCCTCCATATGTACGGAAATATGTGCTTCTCTGCAAATCGCCCATATCGAATCTGGTTCATGCAATAAAAGCGGATTTATGGACGCCAGGGATAATTAATCAGATATTTTGTTGTTGAGCCGGTTCTGAGTACGTGACATAGAGAAGCGTCATGGTTTGTTCTCGAATTGATTCATTAAATGGATAATTAATCTGAACTCCGATCCATGAGGACAGATGCCATAAATTTCAAAACTGTGGAAGGAGTAGCTGGTTTCAAATCGCTGCAAAAACAAGCCCCTAAGCATCAAAAAATTCGTTTCATTGAGGAAGAAATGCCACTCTGTAAAATTCATACTGAAATTTTGTCATGTGCGCCAAAATCATCGAAAAAAAAAGTCACTTTATCGCGTCTTCGCATAGCTCAATTCTCCAAAATTTTGTCAAATTTTTCGTCACTAACTAAGACCTTTACCTCACGATTTGGAAAAGTCCAGCAGTAGCAGCTAGCTCTCATCCCTTTTACGGTTGTTGCTCTTACTAATAGGGGAATTCGCCTCCTACGAGGAATCGAGATTTGAATTGTAAAACTTAGTGAACAAAAGCACTCACAACCTTTTGGCAACGACAACTTTCTTCTGCCCGCAACTGTGCCAATGGAAAGAATAGTTTGCCGACTTGATAGCAGACAATAACTCGCTAAAGATATCGTAACTTATCGTATCTATTAGGGCTCGTCGACAAGCTTCGAAGACGAGTCACAACCGCTCAGTTAAAAGCACCACTGTTACGACGCTTTCCGATAACGACTTCGGAACAAAGCAGGCAAACGATCAGTCAAGATGCTCATAAGGTACCGCACGAGCAGATCGTCTTCCTATAATGTTTCACTGTAAAATCCAGTTCGCCGTTCAGGACGACATCCGCAGTGAGGTTACGCCAAAATTTTGGCTTCTTTATTTTCGGGGTTTCGATATTTGCACGTGAGGCTGAAAATTCGAACAACCTAGGATGAAGACGGTAGGCAGATTGGTTGTCGTGTATAACCGTATTTAAAAAAATATGTTCCGTGATCATTCCGAATAATTTTGTATAGATGCTGCATTGTCTATAAACCTGAATGATTGTTACACCGGATTCCGCTCTCCGACAGTTCTTTAAAATAGATGATTCTTTTGTTCAGCGCTGACAGTGGTGCACCATATCCTTATTTTCAGTCTTAGTTAAGCGTGTTAGAGTGTCCTTAGTTAAGTGTCTCTTGATATATACCACTTTAGAGTTTTCACCACGTACTATCAACGTCTTGAAAGTACCCCAAAAAATGTGAAACTTTTCCATGGTTTGATAACAGTTTAAAGCGTCATGCATTTGTGGTTTTAAAACTGCCGTTTTTCCGATTTCTTCGGTCCAGGCGTTTTTGATAAGCCAAAGCTTCTGTTTTTGGGAAGCCTGTTCCACAGCAATCCTGACCATCTTCCCGTGACGCCGTTCCCATCAAGTATGACCACTGGACGTAAGAAGTGCATCACGTTCAGATAAGATTGCAAAGTTCGAAACTGAGAGTGACCTATCGTATCATAGAAAGTTTTATGGAATTGCATAAATATAATCGTTGTGTTATTAATACTCAATGTATATTTTTTTTGAAACGAAAAAAGTAAAAAAAGAAGAATGAAACATCCGCTGCATCGACCTCATTAAAAATATGTAAGGAACGATAACTCTACGTAT
>JPKZ01000504.1:33378-44045 GCA_000803305.1 Toxocara canis
CCCCTTCTTACTTACTGGTGAAGTGAAGAGGAGGAGGAGGAGAGTCACCCACATGTGCATATACAGCATCAAACAGCACAGTGAGCATTGAACGACATCGCCGGACGTTCGTATTCGCATACTTTGGGAAGATCATAGATTAAGAAACGCGTGAATAATGAAATCATATTGAAAAAAAGGACGAGTCTTTTTTACTGATTTGTTAACTAAGGGGTTACTAAAAACAAAAAGAATTAAAATTCAACCTTAGTGACCCATTCATCCAACGAAAACGGCAAGCTGAGGTGCTCGGTGACCGCGCAAAGTGTCGGGTTCGAAACAATAACCGCACCACCACGGATGTTCTCATGCAGGAAGTTCCAACAAGATATCTGCAAAATTATATTTTCAGAATCTCCCAAAAATTCCAGTTCTAAACATTTTTCCCAAAATTTGTTATACAGCTTTCTGCGATCCGCATCAACGGCATAACACTTGAGCATATCTTCTACCTTTCAATTTTCAACGAGCACGAAGCATGAGCGTAACACTTGTGGTTTGCAACAATAACTGTGCGGTAGATGATGGGAGTTTAAAACTGCGTCGAAGTCAAAGGAAATACATAGTATTGAGACTATTTCGAAAGACGACGACAGTGTTTAGAGAGCCGTTTTAAGTAGGGAAATGCAAAAGTTATATTAGAAAATTTACAGGTGCCTGGGCGGTTGGAAGGGAGACAAGATGGCGGAAGGGACCTAAATTTTTCAGGAACGCCACCTGATACACCTTCTTACTCGCTTGTGACTCTTCATTATAAAAACGTCTCTCGAAAACACCATCTATGGGAATAGGAGCAAGGATGGAAAACCGCTCGTCCTTTCCCTATCCGCAGCACAAATTTTAGACAAAGGATGGCGTCTACGAGGTGGGAAATATCGATGGAGAATACTGTTCTGGACAGTCGGGAAATCTGCGATGCAAAACTGGGATTATTTACAGCTCGAAAAAGGTGAAAGATAGACGACTTCGATGAACTCCGTTTTCGGGAAAAAAACTTAGACAGGGAATTTATTTTCATAAGAATGAAAGGTGGAGAGAAAAACATGGGAACATCCACCTTCTCTCCTCTCTTCATCTTTAACACAAACTCATCAGCAGCAACGGTTTATGACTAGCAATACTGCGTTTATTATATGATGGGTGATGAGTGCATTGCGGGCACGTTCGGCCTCAAGTGGAATATGCATTCTGGGTGACATCAACAAATAAAATAAGCGAATACTAAACAAAGAAACAAAAAAAACGATTACTTGTTCATCAGGAGACAGGAAGAAAGTAAATACATTGTTGAGTACGACCACATCTGCCGAAGAAAGAAACTGTGCCTGATTTCTTACGTCATCGTTTATTATCTGCAAGTGGTATTGCTATCGAAAAAAAGTGAATCATCTTGAAGTTAGGACAAACTAAAATAAAAGATAAAACAAGATAAGACTAAAGATATTACAGTACACTTGCAGAAGATCTATGGAGTTATTCCGTCATCGCTGAGATCGAATTGCTTAAAAAGCTACAGTTTTTGGTTGGTGATTGGAGCAAAACGACAATATCACATTATAAAACACTGTCGAGAAAGAAAGACAACCTTAATACGATGATCCATTCCATTGTCTTTCACGGCCTTCTCTTGTAGTGCACAAAATTCACGATTGATTTCGATTCCCACTGCGTTCACACGACCCTCTCTATTAAAGCAACAACCAATTATTTATGGCCTGTGTCGAGTTTCCTCTACACGATAATGCCACTTCTAGCAGTTTCCAGATCATGATCTCACTTGACAAAAATATAAATAAAAACTTAACTGTAGAGTAAACTACACTCTGAACCTCCAAAAAAAGGCGTGATAATTTGCTGATTACTAAAACTGATCAATCGATAATACGATCTTTCGTCAGCAGCGTAAATTCAACGAGCTTATATTTTTTAAAAAATATACTTCAGCGAACTTGCTACAGCTAACGGGCCATCTACGTACGTTTCTCGCTGATTCCTGTATTGTTTGGTCTGTCATGGATGCCGCAACAAAAAATTTGGATGTGGACAAGATTATGGACTATTGGGATGGTTGAGGAAGATTTTGATTGAAACATTTCACGTTTAAGTTGGCATCATCATCAGTAAAGCATTCTGCACGGTACCGAACAACACCATGCACATCCTGAATGAGGCAATCTTTCAACAAATCAGACAGTGATCCTCTTGCGGAGCAAACTGCAATTGTTGCGTAAAGTCACATTCCACCATGACAACATTCACCGATGTTGACAATTTGCTGAATGCTATGAGCTGCGTGTTGCCGCTTTGCATTTAAGTATGTTACGTGAATGAACTAATATTACCTCGGTCTCTGCAAGAATGCCAAAGACATGTGAGAAGTGGATGAAATGCAAGATCTCAGTTGAGGCAGCGAGAAAGTAAAAAATATACTTCAGCGAACTTGCTACAGCTAACGGGCCATCTACGTACGTTTCTCGCTGATTCCTGTATTGTTTGGTCTGTCATGGATGCCGCAACAAAAAATTTGGATGTGGACAAGATTATGGACTATTGGGATGGTTGAGGAAGATTTTGATTGAAACATTTCACGTTTAAGTTGGCATCATCATCAGTAAAGCATTCTGCACGGTACCGAACAACACCATGCACATCCTGAATGAGGCAATCTTTCAACAAATCAGATAGTAATCCTCTTGCTGAGCAGACTGCAACTGTTGCGTAAAGTCACATCCCACCATGACAACATTCACCGATGAAGACAATTTGCTGAATGCTATGAGCTGCGTGTTGCCGTTTTGCATTTAAATATGTTACGTGAATGAACTAATATTACCTCGGTCTCTGCAAGAATGCCAAAGACATGTGAGAAGTGGACGAAATGGATAGTGAGCATGACGAGGTGACGAGATTGACGTCAATGAACTTATGAGGTTCAAGATGATACCGGATGGGCGTACATATACATTTGCAAAAAGAGCTCAGTTTTTCACTGCTCTCGCAAACTGAGTCCCATTGCACAAATCCCATCAACTAAGCGTGAACTGAAGCATTGATTAGTAATGCGTTAAAAGGTAATGGCAAAAGTAATCAAACCCATAAAGGTAGGAGGCGTAAAGAACAGCGCCTAGCCTCGAGCCAACGTCCACTATGAGTCGGTCGCACATCGCTTCATTCAAAGGCACCAATGCAGTAAACATGTACCGAAGCTAAAGAACGGAACAAAATAAACAAATGTGAAGAAAAGCTCGCAAGTGAATCCCAGGGCTTGTAAACTTAGTACTACCCAAAACAAACCACAACTTCCGATCGACGTTTCTCAGCATATAAACATTAGATCAAAGCATTTAAACAGCTCTTTATACTCGTTTTCATGTTCCACATTTACGAGGGATATTCAGATACGGATAGTATAGATGGGGTGCTGCACACATACGAACAGAAAGTTGTGGAGACCAGTAAGGATTAACAGCCAAAAACAGTAAGGATGACAATCAGTGTGAGAACCGCCATCTCCTCACTCCTTTCTCACATCCCACAACCCCCCCCCCCCCCCCCCCCCTTTTGCCCCCCCTCCCGCCACTCTTTCACTCCTCTGTGGGATTGATTCAACCGAATGGTATAAGCAGATCTGCATACTTTTTACGATTTCATGAAAAACCACATATGCCTCCCACAACCCCCCCCCCCTCCGCCTCTTTTGGTCTTTTGCGCGCTGTGGACGAAGTTATGTATGGGTCTTGGCTATCTTACACCTTACACTATGGCTATTTCACGCGGGCATTTGAAACCAGTAACTTTTGTGACCTCCTCTGACGTCCCTTCCCCCTCTCCCTTGTACAAAATACTCACCCACAATGGGAAAAGCAGGGGTCAGTGGCGCTTTTAGTCACTTTTCTGAAGTAACGATCTCCACTTCAGCCACATCCAAATCAAAGCGCAGTGTCTACAAAAGGAAGCATACGTCAAACAGATGAACGCCGCGTCTCATCAGTGATACAGAGAGACTGAGGAGTGTCGAATTACTCCCATATGAAGAGCTCTTTCGAGAAAAGCTGTATGTTAGGGCCCTAAACCGTTCCCGAATCTGCGACCACCTTATCGCAACGAAAATTTGTCGTCCCGGCTACCATTCCAGCTTCAAGCCTCCCGACATTATTTTGAAACTCGCTGATATGCGATCAGAATGCGTAATGCATTAGTCTCCTGCAAAAGTATCCTCTTTCTGAATAAGCTACTGCCGACGACGACAGACATTTTTAAGTTGAACTACGCTTATACCACAGTGTTTCAACTATAAGATACCACAGTATTCTGAATAGTTAACTTGGCCTGAAAATGACTAGCATACACATCCACCTAGGTGACGTTTCGTTGGCAGGTGGAAACCAAAAAGCACGAACTAGCCTGATCAACACCAAGCGAATGCGATATAAACGTCAACGGCTTCACTTCCTTCGATCCGCATTTCGTGCAGTAATTCCTACTGAGAAGCCCCTCATCCACCAAATCGTCGACATCATCTTCCTCATAGAGGAATGAGTCGACGTGCACCTTCAATATTACTTCCCTTAGACAACGCATTCATAATCAAGCTATTCTCATTCTTCTTTCAAGTTAGTCAGTAAGCAGAGAGGCCCCTTGCTCAATGCCTAGGCATTCTATGTATACATAGAATCGATGAATAGAGGAGGGGACGGGGATTAAAAAAACTTGAGCCCTACGGTTTTGTGCGAAATTTTCACGTGGATGGCGTAAGCTCATTCGATTTCCTTTCTTATCAGCTAATTCAGCATACCTGAATGAGGAATATAAAGCGAACATTATCTTCGGTGACAAAGTCGAAACCAGAAAGATGTAAATGAAAACATTAACAGCTAATGTCATCAAATGCAGCCTAATTACTGATAGTGGTGAGCGCATGTGTTTTTAAAAAATAAATGTGGCTAGCCCTGCACACTACCCAACTCAAGCATATCGCAGTTTACATAGTCCGGAAAAACCTGGAAAATTTGGAAATGAAGACACTAGGTTTATAAAAAATGGAACTAGTTTCGGTGCAGCAAATGAAAGACTCAAATGTTGTGCAGAAATATTTTTACAGATTTCGAACAAAAAAGATCACCATCATTATGGATTGCACTCAGCAAAAAAGAAAAAAAAACAATATTTTAGCTGGTGATAAGGCGTAATATGCGCAGCGTTACAACCATTGAAATATGTTCATGTGAAACGACCGAGTATCTGGTGCTATCACTACGCGTGATCTGCTACTACACACAGGCAGAGTTAGATAAGCATACTTCCTTCCCCTTATTTCAGCTAAAATTGCACGAGTAAGGCAAGCCGAGAGACGTAAGCTAGAGGGAACCTGGTTAGAAGTGACGCCGCAAAGTGTATGAAAAAAGAGAGAGGGAAAAAATCCTAAGAAACCAATCTGATCGCGGCTTGAGGCAAATGAACGTTGAGCTCCCAGCCACCTCGGAAAATAGACAGCGCCTAAGCTATGAAGCGCAAAAACAAGAAAAAAACCTGAACCTCAGACCAACCGTTGTTTGAGGATTGCAGTCCGAATCAAGCCCACTGGTCGGCCAGTATTTCGTTTCTGAATCGAGCACCGCAGTGACTGGCAACTAAAAAGGCTTGAAACTTATGCATCAGATTCACCTGCTACCATTCCCGATACCTGCTAGTGACAAGGCGCGAGAGGAAAAAAGAAAAAGAAGGATAGAGATGGTACATCAGATCTTATCACTCACTATCTTAGGCTGCACGTAGTGCATACTGGCCTTCTAGTAGTGCTTTCACTTTAAAAAATATTTTGTTTACTGCTTGAAACAACGAGCAAAAGATGCTGGTAGTTTGAAGTGTGTTTTTATTGATACGGCAAGCGCTATCTATCATGGGGTTTCCATGCCAAGCATGGCAACGAGATAATTTCTAATTACTGCTTAAAAGGAAAAAGAAATATATCTGCTATAATCGGCTGCTGGTAGCGATAGAGAACTAGCGTAATGGTACTCGTTACTTTTTACCGCAACCTATACTTGATGCAACATTAACTTTTCAATATTATATTTTACGAGACGAGATTTAACGCGAGTAGTATCACATTTTTTGCGTATTACATAGTGCATCCTGTTACTGCTTGACGGGTTAAACAGTACACCTATCAATCGTAACAAGCATCACTTACAGACGATAAGTCTACGATTCCGCTGTACTAACGACGGACTCGTTTAAAGGGAACAGCTCTGTCTTCTACTTACGACTTCACACATACAGTTTAACGCTAACAGCAACCTTACCCGCCACGCTGCCATGGCGGGGTTTATTAAACTTTACTGCCCTCTAATGCGAGCCCTATACAATGCGCATACTAAAGCTTTCATTGTAGTTACCATTAATCATTTACTGACTTAGGCTTTAAGCATTAAACCTTCAGATCAGGGGAACCTGAACAGATAAACAGAAAGACTCATGCAATTTAATGGTTCGAGAAGTCCCTTCGCACGAAAAAAAAAACAGAACCAGTTTCGCAATAGCGAAGCAGCACAGAATCTGTGTTCTGCTTAATCCAATATTTTAGCTGGTGATAAGGCGTAATATGCGCAGCGTTACAACCATTGAAATATGTTCATGTGAAACGACCGAGTATCTGGTGCTATCACTACGCGTGATCTGCTACTACACACAGGCAGAGTTAGATAAGCATACTTCCTTCCCCTTATTTCAGCTAAAATTGCACGAGTAAGGCAAGCCGAGAGACGTAAGCTAGAGGGAACCTGGTTAGAAGTGACGCCGCAAAGTGTATGAAAAAAGAGAGAGGGAAAAAATCCTAAGAAACCAATCTGATCGCGGCTTGAGGCAAATGAACGTTGAGCTCCCAGCCACCTCGGAAAATAGACAGCGCCTAAGCTATGAAGCGCAAAAACAAGAAAAAAACCTGAACCTCAGACCAACCGTTGTTTGAGGATTGCAGTCCGAATCAAGCCCACTGGTCGGCCAGTATTTCGTTTCTGAATCGAGCACCGCAGTGACTGGCAACTAAAAAGGCTTGAAACTTATGCATCAGATTCACCTGCTACCATTCCCGATACCTGCTAGTGACAAGGCGCGAGAGGAAAAAAGAAAAAGAAGGATAGAGATGGTACATCAGATCTTATCACTCACTATCTTAGGCTGCACGTAGTGCATACTGGCCTTCTAGTAGTGCTTTCACTTTAAAAAATATTTTGTTTACTGCTTGAAACAACGAGCAAAAGATGCTGGTAGTTTGAAGTGTGTTTTTATTGATACGGCAAGCGCTATCTATCATGGGGTTTCCATGCCAAGCATGGCAACGAGATAATTTCTAATTACTGCTTAAAAGGAAAAAGAAATATATCTGCTATAATCGGCTGCTGGTAGCGATAGAGAACTAGCGTAATGGTACTCGTTACTTTTTACCGCAACCTATACTTGATGCAACATTAACTTTTCAATATTATATTTTACGAGACGAGATTTAACGCGAGTAGTATCACATTTTTTGCGTATTACATAGTGCATCCTGTTACTGCTTGACGGGTTAAACAGTACACCTATCAATCGTAACAAGCATCACTTACAGACGATAAGTCTACGATTCCGCTGTACTAACGACGGACTCGTTTAAAGGGAACAGCTCTGTCTTCTACTTACGACTTCACACATACAGTTTAACGCTAACAGCAACCTTACCCGCCACGCTGCCATGGCGGGGTTTATTAAACTTTACTGCCCTCTAATGCGAGCCCTATACAATGCGCATACTAAAGCTTTCATTGTAGTTACCATTAATCATTTACTGACTTAGGCTTTAAGCATTAAACCTTCAGATCAGGGGAACCTGAACAGATAAACAGAAAGACTCATGCAATTTAATGGTTCGAGAAGTCCCTTCGCACGAAAAAAAAAACAGAACCAGTTTCGCAATAGCGAAGCAGCACAGAATCTGTGTTCTGCTTAATCCAGTAATTAGTTGCGCGAAGGTTACCGACATCCGATCTTTCAAACAGAACACTGAGGAAGAAAAAATAAGAGCTCTAACAATGAGGTATATTGATGAGAAGCATCAGGCAGAGGTTATACGGCATATAAAAGTAATGAACATGTAAGCTCCGATTTATCCGGAGTTTTTTGGCAAGCAATAAACTGATAAATGCCCATTCTTCTACAAAGTTCCGCTAAAAAAAATAACACTTAAGGATGAAGCTTTCACTAATGTGCACCTAGCTAACAGCATTCAAAGACAAGCAAGAAAAAAAACTGCCTACTTCGTTCCTCATTTCCAGTGCAATCCGTCTGAGAAGAGCATCCGCCTGTGCAACCTCACAACTCCGCCACACAGGCAAATCGCTGCACACTTCTGTACGTTCGCCTGCAATTTCTGGAGCCCTTGCTGTACTAAGGAAACCGGTTGGTAAAAAAACAGAGTTGGTATGATTGAGTGGATGCTACGGACGTTCACACTGCGCAGACGTGACAAACAGAAAAACTATATTTCTAGAAGCATGATTAGAAACACTTGTGCATAATTATTCAGAATCACTCGCTTAGATCAGTGAATGATGCTGACCACATTTTGACGAAAAAATGATATACGAGGCGAATAAAGGCGCTAAAAAGCAGTGGCGCAAATAGAGTGACAGCGAGACGGAACATGAGCCGAACGAGCTACTGGCCGCTCGATACAGCACACAAAGAGGAAAATATAAAAGAGCGATTGCTTTCTCTTCTTTTACCTCTGCTATCTACCATACCATGTAAATGTACCATACTCCTCCGCTTATGCTACTGCATAAGAGGACATGAACCAAAGCTATGCCAGACCTCACACCATAAACAAACCTCCACTTTTTGTGGTTTGCTTGTTGACTCTGAAATTCGTCTACATGTTGTAGGAACCTTAACTCGGCTGATAGCGTTGGATCGGGCTACTTATATCTGCGGTCAACGTAGACTGATAAAGCATGTTATCAGAAAACGCCACGTGCTTTTCCCCCATGCCATGAGCTTAGCGTAACACACTTGGCGCTAAGCTTTTACTCGCCTAAATTCAGTGGCCATACTTCACCCATGACTTTCACCCACTTTCAGCACATGTTTTGAATTGCTCAAAAGATGGAACGACTGACTCACTCTTCTTTCCATGATTTTCACCATTTACAACGACGAAGCTATCGGCGATCCAATCCAAGAACGTGGCCACCTTACGAGGTTCAATACGATCAAGTAGTCTGACGAATTCGTGCTCAGCTTCTTCTATACTCAATTGTGTCATTCTTCTTGAAATGAACATGCGATTACTACACATTACAGAGCAATTCTGAGAATGGTCGATGCGCCTTTGCGCACGAATTTTGGGAAAATACAGCACAGAAGAAAAATATTATTAAATTTGGGACGATTGAATAGAGAAATAGACAACGTAAATCATTTTTGATAAAAATGGCACCACAAAGCACATGAAATTCAGAACACTTCATATTAATGATACGTTGAACGTAAGAGTTCGTCAAGCAAATATTCTAAGTTTATTTACATGAATACTGTATGCAGCTATTCCTACCATCACTATCACACTATTCTTTTTTTTGGGAGGAGACGGAAACGTTATTGAAAGCACTAGAAAGAAGAAAACAAAGAGAAACATTTTTTAAAAAAAAGTATATATATATATATATATAAAGGCATTTTACGAGTGCCGATAAAATGAATCTTCTGCTCATCGTAAAATTCACGAAACTCGCTTTCTTGAAAAGCTTTCAAAATGATCTTTGCCCTCCTTCCCAAAACTTTCAGGAAATAGCCATCATTTTAACGGTTCGCCAATATCACATGATCGTGTAGTTTAGAAGTAATTGAAGAGAAAGCGTATATAACGCAATAAAATTGCGCAAAAACTTCCCTCCTTTCGTTCGAATATTTTTATTAGCATGGAAAACGGCAAATTCAGATAAACGAACAAAATGAAATGTACCAAGCCAAAAAATGAAACAACAGTATAAGCATGCAAAAAACGCCGCCTTTGCGATGAAGTGATTTAAATAACAAAAAGATCACCAGCAACTGACAAGACTTCGATTTTATTAAAGTGGCGATTTTTTGGAAACTGAACCGCAATTTCCGTGATCAGAAGTATCGATGACAACATCTGCCTCGATCATATCGAAGGAAGGACCTCTGCAGGACCGAGAACAGTTCCTAGGTGTCTGAGATGGATAGGAAACTACATGATGTCTAGCAAAACGGAAATGCTTTGAGGATCAATGCTTAAACCGGGAGAGATTAGCAGGCATCCAATGGAGCACAGTCAGCCTTCACGTACGTCAACTGAGATAAAGGAAAGAAATGTGAAATAAATATAGGAGTTTGAACTGAAATAAAACTCGAAGTTTGACAGTAACTGATGAACACCATAATGCCGTAGACCTCGTTGAATATCATTTTTGGAAACAAACCACGCCAAGTTCAGTAGCGATGACAGAACGAAGCAACCGGACGACTCTCAGGCGTCAATCTGGTTAAATGGGCATTGACCGAACAAGGTTAGCAGCGCGGGTGGGAAGAGAATGGAGGGGGGGGGGGGGGGGGAGAGAGGGGAAGAG
>JPKZ01000504.1:56193-116878 GCA_000803305.1 Toxocara canis
CCGCCCCCCCCCCCCCCCCCCGTTCCCGCTTTTAAGAAGCAAGTTAGGGTGGTTTTCCGCTTTAAATGAATTTTTTTGCGGAGTGTTTTCTCATTTTAAAAAGCGGGAACAGTCGCATACTACATTCTTCATTCGAGTGTTTCTTTTTTTTGCCGAAGAATTTAAGCTGTTCTAGGAATCCCGCTCCAAAGCCCATTCCCGCTCCACTCTCCCACTTACGACCCCCTCTTCTGCACTACATTGCAGCCTTTCCGGTGATTCCACCACATGAAGTTTTTGCTGTTTTCCTCGAAATGAGCTGGGGAAGTCTTACAGTTTATGCGGGCAATCGCTGGATAAACTGATAACTATGTGTAAATTGCCTTAGAAATTATGCACAAGGCGTAAGGGATTTTGTAGCCTACCAGTACTCGCCAGCTTCAAAAACGAGAGACTACGGTATCAACCTGCCCACATTTATTTTAACGTAAAATGCGTTCGACTACTGGATGGTTGTCGATAAAGTCTGAAGAGCAGTTTTGTGGAAGGCGGCAGGATTAGGCAACATTCGGGTAAGATGAGGAGGGGGAGAGGGCAGGGAATGATGACGAGAAAAACATGAAGAAAAGTTTGCACAATTGCTGCCCACTAGACCCTGGACAGCAGTTCGTTCCTTTGAGGAATGCCATCGATTTCCATCCGGAAATTAGGCTTCATTGGCTCTTAGCGCTGAGCGCCATCTTATACCTCAAATCGGCCGTTCAGAGATCACATTTCGACAGGGACGGTCGATTTGCTTTAGTCGTCTTGTAAAAGTAATTATCCTATATTGTATATCAGTGTGGTATTCTCCTGTTCTTCATATGAATATTTTACATCGTCATAACATTACGCTGAATAACAAGTGAACTACTCGGCAAACCAGGAAACGAGATGACAAATTAATTGACAAAAAACCGTCTATGCGATCTGTCGAAAATTTTCCAGACGTCTGCTCTAAAGATGGTTGGGTTGGCATTCCGGAGAGAGGCTGTCAAGTGCTACAGAGTCGACGGTGGAAAATGTGCGAGCATACAATAATAGTTCGAGAATAAGTACATATTACTTCCACGCAAACGCTTATCTCGATAACGATCTTGTAGTGTTAGGTGTGAGCGAAGGCCATGTTCGCATATCAAACAAACTCTATGCAACCATTATATTATCTTTACGCTCCCACTGCTTAGTAACAGCAGAAAAGCTTTACATGGAAGTACAATGCAAGTAATTAAAAAGATAATTTGTTAAAATTATTGAAATCTTCCGCATTCGTTCAAGCATTGATTTGCTGCTGTCAACATGATGCAACTGATTTGCATTCGAGCATCCTCGAATTATGGACGAACATTCCTCGTCGATATTTTGGCGTACAGAAGTGCTGAATGAACGCTTGCCAGCTGTTAAAATCTGTTCACATTGCTACTGCATCCAAACGCTTCTAGTAAAGTGTTTCTGTGATACGCTGGTACGGTTACTGTGAGTGCTGTTCAGTTCACCTGAGCACTTCGCCGTTTTGTTGTAAAACGGCTTTCGGATGACGCTTGGCTATTGACGTTTGTGAAACGTATCGCTGACACATCACCATCCATCACTGAAGAGCTCAGTCGATGAGAACTGAAACAACGCATATCGCTGCTTACTGCATTAGTCTCTCGTCATTCATATAATTTCAATGCTGTTATACAAATCTGACGTGTAAATAGTGGTTTAAATGTATAGGCATCGCTTAGGTATCGTTGCAATCTAGAGTATATCTCGAATAGAGTTCGAGCTCCCGTTCCGGAGCCATAGAATTTCTTTCTTTCCGGTTGTGGCACCGGTTTCAGGGTCATCGACGTGTGCATTAGGCAGTACTGAAATAACGCAATTCTGGTTTCTTCCAGTTCCGAAATACCGGAATTCCGGTGCTTATCATCGAACTTTTGGTGACTGCATCAATTGCAGGGACTGGTTTCACAAGCCGCTCAAGCATAATGAAAATTTATATTCAACCCAGTCGGTTAAGGAAGCGCGCAAATTTTTTAGAACCTTTAGATCACTACAGCTTCCCTCGTCCTTGATAAATTATGCCTGTCTGCTAAATTCACAGCTCGTATTTCAATCGTGAAACCGCCAAAAGGTGTAACAAATGCAGGGAGAATGTAATAACAAATGATATCATTATAATGATATCATTATGAAGATGAAGAAGAAAAAAATAGTCTTTATTCATATGAATGAAGAAAACTGCATGCGGCAGTAAGGTATATAACGAAACGGTACCGACATAAATGCGCTTATACAAGCACATGTGTTGATGAATTGCACATATGTACAGGAAAGAAACGGTGCGTTATCATTATGACGTACCATTCTAATGATATCATTATGATGTGCCGTATAGAAGTTTGCGAAAACGTGCCATAATCAGCAAGAAAACTCTCAACTGGTTTTCACAACACTTGCGTTAAGCTTCATGGCCATTCGTGGACGAGTGAAAAAGCAACCATAACTGATGTCACCTAAAGAGCGATGATGTATGAAGCCATTGAAGCTAGCATGACAACGTTCAGAGATAAATGTCCGCTCAGAATATTAATATGAAGAAGAGGACCGAACTGACCACGTGTCGTTACTGACTGACGAATTGAGAGGTTCATCCTTAGTGAACGACACCATGCGTCTGCATTCACGGCGGAAATGTCGTCCTGATGCGAAAAACATAATAAAGTTTATAGAGCAGCACAATACTACGAGAAAGTTAGCTGCGCTCACTAGCAGTGCTGCTGCAGCTGGAGAGTCCTCAGGTGCTACTGCGCCTATTACCTGAAATGGACTTGGAAATTCATTACCACTATTTTTTTTAAAAGAAAATAGCTTAACAGTGCCGAAAGATGAGCTTTGAACGTTGAAATTTAAGAGGATTAAAACTGCTTAAAAGTGAAGCTGGTCATCTCTTTTGTGCTTTGTTTGTAGTATGAGTTTACTGAAACATGAATTCCTCTGCGATATTGGCGCTATAAAGTATCCGTCAAGCCGTTACGACTGCTCCTCCTACGGAGATTCTTTGAGGGACCAAGAGTCTTGATTATGGCTACAGTTATGCGATAAGCGTAATAAAGAGTAACTGAACGATTGCTGGAGTTGGCTTTGCCAGAATCTTTCATCCGTCAACTAGAGGTTGTTTACGAATAAATGAACTCTATGGAACGTACACTTTCCGCCATAGGGAGTGGGTCAGAGAGTGCGAACTTAATGACGACCATGATGAGCATAACGTTCGATTCACGCTCATGTCTGAAACAGACAATTCATCGAACTCATGCAAGTTCAGTAAACAGTTTCTAGCTACCCTGATGTTTCTTTCATGCTCAAGTGAGAATGTCGCTGAAATTTTGCAAAAGTCTACTAAGGAGGTACGTCGGTCTAAATCTCATCGATAAGTAGGTCGTAGATGAACGGTAGTTTCTGACAGTCTGATAAGCAGCCTGCAGGAGTGAAGGAGCCTCATGTGTTTCTTTATTCAATTACTGCATGCTATCAATGATCATTTGTGTTCGGAAGTGAAAATTCGAAAGCATTTAAATATTTCCACAAATATCTCAAAGATTAGCGAAGTTTATATTAGGATGGCTAGATTTTAGACGAATTTTCACAGCCGTTTTTTCATCTCTGTAAACCACTCTGAAGAGTATAGCAGGTTGATGCTTCATTTCAATTCGGAAGGGTTTCCGTATCATTCTTGCTTCGTCAAATTGTTTCGGTGTCGTGGTTAGACAGAGTTTGCGTATTGTGAAGGTGAGCAGTGAGCAAAAACCAATTTGATTATGGCATATCACATTCGGAATTTGTTGAAATTCTCTCTCGAATAGAATTCACCAGGTCATCTGTATCGAAAGCAATCTTCCCATCAATTAAATTTTCCACCATTTTTGAGATGCTCTATCTCCGCAATGGATAAAAAAGCAGTAATAAACTGTTCGGCAGAGAACTTCAACTTCATTTAGCGCATTCGGATCACAAATATGATTCCCTCCATTCTAATCTAACTTTCCAATGGCAAACTAGCGACAAATTTCAACAATTTTGACAAGAAGCTTATTATCGGCAAGTGAACGAGCACCAAAAACAATTAGGAGGTCCGGAATCTAAAATTATTTTTTAGAAGAGATTTTATAGAAAATGTAAAATGCTCGTTGTTTTTGCCAGCAGTGGACCACTCAATGCTTTTTTTGTCGGTTGTTTTCGCAGTTTAATGACCTTTCTACTGAAAATTGTGATTTATAGCACCTTAGTCAGAAAAAAGTAACGAGTAAAATTTGTTTCGAAATGTGACGAACAAAATTTTTCGAGAAAAATAGAAAAATTAGCGCATTTGCGTAGACGGCTGTTACGAGCAGCATATGATCTTTAAAAAGCGGCGATCACAAAACGAGAACGTCGGAGAAAAAAAACTTCCCAAGCCGGTCAAGCAACTTCTGAATTTCGTCTATCAAAATCGAACTTTGCCTAGCATAATTTACGAAAGGGTTACTGTTGAAAATTTGAGTTACTTTCCATAGCTGTAACAGAGATTTTGGCGGAATTCGGCCGAAACCGAACAGCAGACAACAATAAAAGACAAGACGGTTTTGATGGATCGATAATAAGTGGCCCACCTGGAGCAGTTAGTCCCTGTGGCTCCATTCGATTTTTGTATTCCGAAACTACGACGTTGCTTCGCGATATCACGTAGGAAGCATGAGATTCGCAATGTTAAGGAAAGAACGACTAGCGAAGGCAGCAATGTTACGAAGCCCAGCATCAGCCATATATGATACACGTTCCAATAAGTGCGATTCTGGAATATCTATTGTTCAGCTTGCCCCGTTTCTCGAAACATAAATGATCTTTCAACAGCATTCCATAGCTTCCTCACAAAAGAATAAAAAGGTTGACCATCTTCAAAAGGCCTACAATTTTTTTCTGCATTATTACAGAATAGTACTTCTTTTGAGCTTCAAGCTCTAGCAGTGATATCGTGAGGATCGAATACTCCGAAGTCAATAAAGTTGAGATGATCGTTCGGCGTCCAACAAGCTCTAACTCTTATTTTCTGAAATCAAAGGAGGAACGGTTCCAAATTTATCTTTGAAGTAGCTTTACAGGAAACTATGTACTCGGTAATTCCAGATGCAGTACTGAAACAACTTTTTAGTGCTTTCTGCTAAAAGCGTGGCATTGCGCAGGAAATTAATGATTAGCAAAGTAAACTGAAACATTCCTCTCACTTTCGCCTCAGCTAGTTTACCAGTACTTTGATGTTGGACGCAAGTAGTCTTTTAGGAGAGCGCAAATTCCATACATTATGTTGCCCCCTTTCACTGACTCGTTTAAATCGGTTGCCACAGAAGTAAGGAAACCGTGAACGCATGGCAGTACAGTTTTACGAACACTTTATTAATGGGTCGGATTTCTAGTGATTTTACGGGCAGTTTTTGTGATCGAAGGAAACGGAAAGCAGCCAATAAAAGCAACGCAGTCGGATACACAAAACCGCCATAAAGTCCGAATTTCGAACCATCTTCTGAGGAATTTCGATGACTGTTATAAACAGGAACCAAAGGACCACAATTAACTTCTCATCAATCCGTATATTTCTTACTGCTTAAAAGTTCTGCACATGCTTAGAGGTTACGGCGACGAACGATATGGTGTGTCGTAGCGGCATGTCATAGGTTACGTGCGGTATTTCATAGCCAGCGATACAAAAAAATAGAAACGTTGGCTGGTCTATTATGTCAGGGTATGGTTTATCTATTGCATGTTTACCTACTACTTACCGACGCCCACCTATATGTGAAAAATTCCGAGAAGAGTATTATGATTAGAAATAAGTTCGATCTCTGTAGGACTGTGATGCTTCAATTTGGTCACCTTTTGTTATTGTTTATCCTCACAAACTACTGTTAAAACAACATGAGATCCAAAAATATTGCATTGTATTTCGCATTGGGGGTGCTTGCTGTCTTTCGCTGTAAACAATTTGAAGAGCTGTTGACGGTATTCATTTACAAGTGAGAGCCGAATTACGAATAGCCACAAACTCACTTGAAGCAGTTCAGTGCTCGTAGTAGTTATAAAACAAGTAGTCGAATTGACGGTATCGGTTGACGTGTCAAGCGGATTACTCTCACATTCTGTTACAATCTTATACTCGAAAAGGCGTGGAATGCAGAAAATGAATGCGGCGACCAGCAATCCAATGATAATGCGCTTGACTCGACTGCAAAAGAGAAAACGAATTTTCCTCGATAGAACCAACGAAATAATCATATTAGTGAAAAGTATCATCGTCACACACGGTGTCATCTTACTGATTTGCCGAAATCTCTGTGGGCAGCAGAATTTCATGAGATTTGTTCAAGGCAACAGTTACCATTTCATATCAAAGCAAAGCTTTGTTTATGCATAGCTAATGAATCGAAACCATCCTGGGAAAAAGCACCAAATATTGCAAAATTGCGTTAACGACACTGATGTTGTAACAAGTTTCCAGGTTAAGTGGCTGCAGTTTTCTTGGCCTGATACAAATCGGGTTGCTTAGAGAAACGACAATGGATAACTCAATTGAAAGATTGTAGATCTGGAGGAGAATTTGTGCTGAATTGGTTAACGAACCTCGCCTTTGCCATTGCCCGATAGGCGAATGGTTTTTGTAGAGCAAAACACCGTTCGACTGTGAGTGCTAAGACAATCCACGTGATCGCTATGTATGATGGTCCAGAAAAAGCATGTGCAATGAGGATCACATAAGAATATGGACCCTTGATACGCGTATCACCGTAAAGTATTGTTGGCAAAGAGTAGATAAGAAAACAATTGCAGAGAAGTGCTGTTTGACAAGCCAAGAAAATCACCTGAAATATCAACGATTCGCTTAATTGGATGAATTTGATCGTTAAAAATAGCCATTTCGAGATGGAGCCGTTTTGAATTAGGACATATCGATTTACGATCAATCTTAGTAGGGCTAAAATCAACAGAACATAAACTGAGGAATGTTGATCAGTAATACTGTTGGTAGGTTGGTGAGACGCAGAGACTAATACTGTTATTGATAAAGAAAACTGAAACATTCCAAGTACTCATGAAGCACTGAAAAAAGTGGTTCATATAAATGACAGCGAGATGTTCCATGATCACATAGACTTTTCCATGATGGAAGGAACTTCATGAAAGGTTTTTCAAAAAAGGAAATCCCGCTTAAGGACATTTGCCAAGGCTCATTCTTCTGATGGCCTACATTTTGTGATGACTTTAACATAGTGAAAAAAATATGCTTACTAATTAAATACAAAAATACTGCTAATCTTAGCAGTACCTGAGGAAGTATATTAAAAGCCTAATGAATTCACTGGTCATTGTGCTTCTTTAAATCACGAACTGCTCGTTGGCGTTGGGTACTTTGAGCATGTCTACCAAACGGTGCTTTCTAGTGCGTCGCTGGCAACATTTACTGCAGTTCTTCATCTCTTTTGGTTCTCAATTACAAGAAAATGCTTCTAATATAACAAACCTCAAAGATAAAAGCGATAAAGCAAGCATGTGAAAACTGTTATAAGTGATACCAAGTAGTATTGTGCGAGTGAGAATTTGCCACGATTCATTCGTTGAAATATGAGCATACAGAAAGTATTGAAGGAAATGCCGATAAGCACGATAAACAGTGTTACGTAACCATCGAGAAAATAAATAAACAATCTTAGCATTCGTTCGTCCTCCAAATGCTGAGGAGACATTGCGGTACTATTTGGCGTTGGAGGTTTGATGGTAGTGCTAATTTGGAATTCGGTCATCTTTCGACACAAATGGTCTGTTTGCTATCACGCTGAAACAGAAAACTGTCGGAGAGCCTCTTCGACCAAAAACAAAAACACTGGTAAAGTTTTTTTTTCCAGGTCGTCACTGGAAATGCAGTAGATGTTGATTGTGAGAAACATCGCAAGACAGACATCTCATCCTTACAGCTATTTAGCTATCAGATATATATAAATATTAAAATGATGTATACATATATATTGTATGCACTGTATGCTTATACATAATAAATATCAAGATGGCCTGCTTTCGATCATCCAGGAATAGACGTACGAAAGTGCCTTAGAGCGCCTTTGAGCGTGAAGATGCCAGAAAATGCATTGTGGCGGGTGCAGACAAAACTAAGACGACCTGTTTAGTTAATTTTACTCATTAGTGTTGCCTGTTTTCTGAGATCTTTTTCAACCACTCAGATTTTGTGTAGTTAAGTCCTTTCGAAACATTCCAAGTACTCATGAAGCACTGAAAAAAGTGGTTCATATAAATGACAGCGAGATGTTCCATGATCACATAGACTTTTCCATGGAGGGAGGAACTTCATGAAAGGTTTTTAGGAAAAGGAAATTCCGCTTAAGGGCATTTGTCAAGGCTCATTCTTCTTATGGCCTACATTTTATGATGACATTAACATAGTGAAAAAAATGTGCTTACTAATTAAATGCAGAAGTACTGCTAATCTTAGCAGTAACTGAGGAAGTAAATTAAAAGCCTAATGAATTCATTGGTCATTGTGCTTTTTTAAATCACGAACTGCTCGTTGGCGTTGGGTACTTAGAGCATGTGTACCAAACGCTGCTTTGTAGTGTGTCGCTGGCAACATTTACTGCAATTCTTCATCTCGTTTGGTTCTCAATTACAAGAAAATGCTTCTAATATAACAAACCTCAAAGATAAAAGCGATAAAGCTAGCATGTGAAAACTGTTATAAGTGATACCAAGTAGTATTGTGCGAGTGAGAATTTGCCACGATTCATTCGTTGAAATATGAGCATACAGAAAGTATTGAAGGAAATGCCGATAAGCACGATAAACAGTGTTACGTAACCATCGAGAAAATAAATAAACAATCTTAGCATTCGTTCGTCCTCCAAATGCTGAGGAGACATTGCGGTACTATTTGGCGTTGGAGGTTTGATGGTAGTGCTAATTTGGAATTCGGTCATCTTTCGACACAAATGGTCTGTTTGCTATCACGCTGAAACAGAAAACTGTCGGAGAGCCTCTTCGACCAAAAACAAAAACACTGGTAAAGTGGTTTCGTCACTGGAAATGCAGTAGATGTTGATTGTGAGAAACATCACAAGACAGACATCTTATCCTTACAGCTATTTAGCTTATCAGATATATATAAATATTAAAATGATGTATACATATATATTGTATGCACTATATGTGTATACATAATAAATATCAGGACGGCCTGCTTTCGATCATCCAGGAATGGACGTACGAAAGTGCCTTCGAGCGCCTTAGAGCGTGAAGATGCCAGAAAATGCATTGTGGCGGGTCCAGACAAAACTAAGACGATCTGTTTAGTTAATTTTACTCATTAGTGTTGCCTGTTTTCTGAGATCTTTTTCAACCACTCAGATTTTGTGTAGTTAAGTCCTTTCTAGCTACTTATAACTATATCAACTTGATCGCTGTACGTTATACCCGTGGTAAACTATAGGCTGATGGTGAAAAGAAAAAAAAAGAACTCGATAATTGTTGCCCTTTCCATTTCATTATGTGATCTTTCCAATTTTAGCACGCTATAAATATGCAACCAGCAAAATCAATGTGTATTACTTGTAAATAAATTTTAAAAAAAACAATCGCTTCCAATCAACGGGTGATCGACGATGCAGCAACAAGGAGCCTTCTAAGACGGGAAAGTGGAAATGAAAATTGATCAACGGCAAAATGTTCAAGTGCTTCGTTCGCAAGTGAAACACTCATGTGATGGGCGAACTAAAGCGAATGCCATCTGCGAACACAGGCGCCATTTTATCGACAAGCAGCACTGCAACCTGTTTTAAGATATTTTTATTGTTTTCAATCCCTCATAAGTAAGATAGTAATCTGTTTTGTTCGTTTAGAGGCATAAAGAACGGTTTTATGTAGGTGTTTTGCTCGTTTCAAAATCGAAGAATAGGTATGTTAGCAATTCCATGTTGAAACTCTCACTTCTGAGAGTTTCAATGCTAACGTAATGAGTTTTCTAAAGGGCATATTGCGATCATCGTTTTTAGCGATTGATTGCCCACTTTTGCACGTGTCATGAAAAATCGAAAAAAAAAAACTTGACAGTTTATGTTTGATGTCGACTTTGCAGCAAAAGAAAACACATAAACATGTATTGTTTGGTACGCTGTTGCATGAAAACATAAAATTACAGATTCGTAACAAAAATTCATGAGTAATTAATTCATTTATTCACGAGTAACTAATTCATTTAAAGTAGCATATAAACGACTATCGTTTCGATTCTCTGTTGTAACCGCAGCACGGCAACGTTGTACACCTTACTGATTCGATAACTACAACGGATTGTGTGCCCTTTGAAACGATGCTCACTGCTACCGTTTATCCGTATTTAGTCTATCAAATGACATTTTTCATCCAAATGTATCACTGGCTATGATGACAGTTAGAGCGTTAAAAACGTGCAAAGCAAAATATTATTCATTTAAAAAATTTTCATTAAGACTTAATATGATTCACATGAACGTGTGCTACTCCTATTTCCGGTTCACGTCAACGTTGTTTTGACTATACTGCCTCCTTTTTTAGCCTAGTTAGTAATTCTGTTTTGTTGAATAACGTTGATTTTAAGTGCTATGGCCATAATGAGAATATGCCATTGGTGGACAAATCTAGCAACTAAAGTTCTTTGCAAATGACAAGATATTGCCGAATGTTGTTGGGCATCAAGACGCTATCAATGCATCGCAAAAAAAAGCACGATGCAATCAGAACAGTAAATAAAGTATCGTTGCGACAACAAACCGATCACGAAAGCAATCTCACGTTCATTGACGCGCAACAAATATTAATCTTTTGCCGCTGAAAACGACACAATAGTTGGGCGTTGCTGAAAGTTACTATTTCGCTGTAAACAAGCACTGAGTGTCTTGAAATGGTCGAGAGAATCACGGGTGCAACTGAAACTGACGTGCGCAACAAACGTGCACAACAAGTTAGCGCCGCGCTAGTTTACACTGCTTTTCGTCACTATGTGCCCTTCAATGTTGGGACTTTGTCAGCCAGCCAACATGAGCAGAATTTTTCTTTTTGCCGACAGATTCGACCATAATAATGATGATCGAGAATAAATGCCATTTCGGCGGACTTCAAAACATCGACTAATAGACGGTCGAGAGAGGGTGAGAGAGAGGGAAAGAGAGGAAGAAATCAGAGCCGAGCCGGAAATCAGCAATTGCTACGAACTTAACAGAAGCTTCTGTCTACCCATGCCTCGGTAAAACAAACACAGATGTCCAGAATCGGAGCATACAATCGCGATATACACCGTCGGAATGGTGCATTGGTTTCGGAATTTATGGAGGTGAAATGATTCAGCGTACCTCCGCTGATAGTATGGCGCATTCGGCCGCTGAAGTGGGACAGGGAAACGTCCGTTCCCGTCCAACTGCCACCTTGTTTCCTTCAGCTCTCCAAAGAAGACAGTTGTGCCCAGCGGAAAGAAGTAATTTATATTTACTGTACAACTGCATATATTTTAGTGCGCATAGCATCATTAACAGGTTTCGCAAGGTGGAATTTCTCTGCAAGGCGAATGATGCTGGTTTGATTTTAATGCCGGAAAGTTTGCTTTCGGATGACTTCGCTAACTTCCCCATTTTCGATGACTCAGTCTTCCAAGTGTTTCGATGAGATCGCACTTCTCTTTTTGGTGCAATATAAAAGATGTTTCGGACAATCTGTAAAGGGAATGTATGCTGTTTGCCACGATCTCAAAATCTGCTGACTATGCGTGACCCTGCTATCAATTTTCACGCTTTCGAAATTGATCTTTATTAGCTCACTGGATGGTCGAGACCATGGCAGTTAAGAATATCTCATGAAAAATGTCCTGTATTGCATGTCAGTGTTCAGCATGAGCACTTCTTCAACGTTAGATGGCTTGGTTTTATCATCCGCTGATGATAGGTTTCGCGAAATTGGTGTGAAAATCTGTCGCAATCTCGACTGAAAGTTACAACATTCAGAAATTGCTTCGAAGGCTTTCAAGGTTGCAAACCACGTTCTGCCAACCCTACGACACAGATGTCTTGCACTGCTTGTGCCCTACGGCGATGCTTAGGGCATAATTAAGAATACTGCACGAGAGTATGGTGCCCTTATCTAGTTGCCGACGTCAAGATTGTTGAAAAGGCTCAAGATATTTTATTCGTTTTGCGATCTGTAAATTGTTTCTCCCACCCTTTTCACCTGATCCTCACACTCGATTAAGGGTATTCAGTCTTGGAACAGTAAAATATAACAGGGGAAGTTTGACTTGATACTCGGTTATAGAACCGTGAAATGATTTACGAATGTACCTTTTGAAAATATTTTCAAGGTTGTAAGCCTTATTACTACTAATCTGGAAATGCCAAACAAACAACCGCTAAAATACAGCAAAAATACCTCGAAAATGATTCTTCAGTCGCTTTGATGAATGCTCATGTCTACTGTCTCTCTAAAGAAAATTCAAATCTGAATTGTTTATCGAAAACAGTTTATTCACGTTGGGATCACATATGGTGTTGTGTTTATACAGCTGTTTCATCTTCCCAAATCTTTACTATAGAATAAGTCCACGATTTAAGTGACTCAAAGCTGTGATGAGAAAAAATTTAGGAAAATCAATTATTTGCTAGTGAGTGCGTTGTTTGAGGAGAGAAATATGGACATTGTGTCATGTATGGCAATCACAGGGCGACAGTAGCCCAGTGGTAGAGCCCCGCTTCGCATGCGGGGAGACCTGGGCTCGATTCCCGGCTGCTTCCCACCATACCACGGACAGCCCAGCTAGCGGGCGGTACTTAACAACAAGCTAAAACAGCCAAACGGATGGCTGTGCTCCGCGTGCGATTGTATCGCAGTAATATCGAGACACCGCACTGAAGGCCCGAGCGGTAACGTGCTAAAGTGCTAACGTGCCAAAAAGTAGGAAATGAGGGCTGTTGTTGTTGTTGTGACCGTCGTTTTATATGGCCTACGAAACGTTTGACATGCATCGTATTTGAATACTTTTTATTGTGCCGAGTGAGGTGTCGAATCTCTGAGTGAGCGATGAGCGACTAATGGTTCAGTTTTGCGAATTTATCATTGGAAAACACAGCAACAACTTGGCCTTACTTTAGTATTTCTTGCTCGACTGACGAAGAAAATGCCGCTCATAGAAAGGAAATAGTTTTCGTGTGTGGCGAAAAAAAAGGAAATTCCCGAATTGCAACCACTCTTACAAAGAAAACCAATTGCGAAATAATGAGTCATTTAGTTGTGGCATACTGCATGCTCCCATGTATTGCTGCGTGACTCATGCGACGAAATGAGATCATGAATCAAAATCATTGGCGTGATTTCGAAATCCAAAGAGAGCTTCATAGAGAGCGACTATTTAGGGCCGCTCACGAAATCGCGACTAACTTGCCTTTTTGACGTAGAAAAATCTTTAAAAAGAACTAAACTTTTAATTATTCTTAATTGGTATCCAACGACCATAAATTAAAATAAGATGAATTAGAACACTAAAAGAAATAGTAATTAATTATAAGATTCTTTGCACGTTTTCAATGGTTTTTATATCATTTACCAGCTATGGTGACCGTGCTTACGTACTATGGGACGGCAATACACAATATACGTTTTATGGTAGTGTTCAATGCATCTGTAGGATAGAGTTAGTCACCTTTATCGCTTTCGCAGATACTTCAGTGCAGTTCAAGTTCGAGTACAAATTTGGACAAATCCTTACTCCAAGATCGCGGATTCCATCATCCGCAGATGGCAAAACTTTGTTGTCCAGTCGCAGGAAGTACACACGATGGAAATTAATATGGAGAACCCGGCACTTCTTGTGCAAAATGTCAAGCTGCCATGACTTAGAGCAAGCGCTAAAGGCATACAGATCGCTTTACAAAATCTGAAAATCGATAGTGGGGTTTCGCAAAAGGCGATATATTTTCATATCATCTGCGGACGGCTTCCAAGCGCTGGCCGAATTATCAGACACACGGTTTATGTACAGTTTGAACAACAAAGGTCCAAGCACACCCCTGAAGAACAGCGCAAATTCCAGCGCAAATTTGACGGCGGTAGTTGGAGGAGTGATCCCCTACCTTTATGGTGAAGCGACGATTCATCAAAAAGCTGAGGTGTAGAATCTAAAAGAAATAACTTCAAAAATACGACTTCTAAAAGCTGAGCTAGTCCCCGTATGTTTTTCGAAAAAACAAACGACGAGTATCTTTGAGAGATTGTCAAATCTTTTGGAAAACACATTTATCATTGAAGAGTAACTTTGGAGTGCACGAGTAATAAGCAAGAGTAATATTCGGCTGGGCAGTGTAGACCGTTAACCATCGACAGCTGTCGTACGTTCTCCACCAAAAAAAACCTGGGGGCGATTCCCGGCTGCTTCCCACCATACCACGGACAGCCCAGCTAACGGGCGGTACTTAACAACAAGCTAAAACAGCCAAACGGATGGCTGTGCTCCGCGTGCGATTGCATCGCAGTAATATCGAGACACCGCATTGAAGGCCCGAGCGGTAACGTGCTAAAGTGCTAACGTGGCAAAAAGTAGGAAATGAGGGCTGTTGTTGTTGTTGTGACCGTCGTTTTATATGGCCTACGAAACGTTTGACATGCATCGTATTTGAATACTTTTTATTGTGCCGAGTGAGGTGTCGAATCTCTGAGTGAGCGATGAGCGACTAATGGTTCAGTTTTGCGAATTTATCATTGGAAAACACAGCAACAACTTGGCCTTACTTTAGTATTTCTTGCTCGACTGACGAAGAAAATGCCGCTCATAGAAAGGAAATAGTTTTCGTGTGTGGCGAAAAAAAAAGGAAATTCCCGAGACACCGCACTGAAGGCCCGAGCGGTAACGTGCTAAAGTGCTAACGTGCCAAAAAGTAGGAAATGAGGGCTGTTGTTGTTGTTGTGACCGTCGTTTTATATGGCCTACGAAACGTTTGACATGCATCGTATTTGAATACTTTTTATTGTGCCGAGTGAGGTGTCGAATCTCTGAGTGAGCGATGAGCGACTAATGGTTCAGTTTTGCGAATTTATCATTGGAAAACACAGCAACAACTTGGCCTTACTTTAGTATTTCTTGCTCGACTGACGAAGAAAATGCCGCTCATAGAAAGGAAATAGTTTTCGTGTGTGGCGAAAAAAAAGGAAATTCCCGAATTGCAACCACTCTTACAAAGAAAACCAATTGCGAAATAATGAGTCATTTAGTTGTGGCATACTGCATGCTCCCATGTATTGCTGCGTGACTCATGCGACGAAATGAGATCATGAATCAAAATCATTGGCGTGATTTCGAAATCCAAAGAGAGCTTCATAGAGAGCGACTATTTAGGGCCGCTCACGAAATCGCGACTAACTTGCCTTTTTGACGTAGAAAAATCTTTAAAAAGAACTAAACTTTTAATTATTCTTAATTGGTATCCAACGACCATAAAGAAAATGCCGCTCATAGAAAGGAAATAGTTTTCGTGTGTGGCGAAAAAAAAAGGAAATTCCCGAATTGCAACCACTCTTACAAAAAAAAACCAATTGCGAAATAATGAGTCATTTAGTTGTGGCATACTGCATGCTCCCATGTATTGCTGCGTGACTCATGCGACGAAATGAGATCATGAATCAAAATCATTGGCGTGATTTCGAAATCCAAAGAGAGCTTCATAGAGAGCGACTATTTAGGGCCGCTCACGAAATCGCGACTAACTTGTCTTTTTGACGTAGAAAAATCTTTAAAAAGAACTAAACTTTTAATTATTCTTAATTGGTATCCAACGACCATAAATTAAAATAAGATGAATTAGAACACTAAAAGAAATAGTAATTAATTATAAGATTCTTTGCACGTTTTCAATGGTTTTTATATCATTTACCAGCTATGGTGACCGTGCTTACGTACTATGGGACGGCAATACACAATATACGTTTTATGGTAGTGTTCAATGCATCTGTAGGATAGAGTTAGTCACCTTTATCGCTTTCGCAGATACTTCAGTGCAGTTCAAGTTCGAGTACAAATTTGGACAAATCCTTACTCCAAGATCGCGGATTCCATCATCCGCAGATGGCAAAACTTTGTTGTCCAGTCGCAGGAAGTACACACGATGGAAATTAATATGGAGAACCCGGCACTTCTTGTGCAAAATGTCAAGCTGCCATGACTTAGAGCAAGCGCTAAAGGCATACAGATCGCTTTACAAAATCTGAAAATCGATAGTGGGGTTTCGCAAAAGGCGATATATTTTCATATCATCTGCGGACGGCTTCCAAGCGCTGGCCGAATTATCAGACACACGGTTTATGTACAGTTTGAACAACAAAGGTCCAAGCACACCCCTGAAGAACAGCGCAAATTCCAGCGCAAATTTGACGGCGGTAGTTGGAGAAGTGATCCCCTACCTTTATGGTGAAGCGACGATTCATCAAAAAGCTGAGGTGTAGAATCTAAAAGAAATAACTTCAAAAATACGACTTCTAAAAGCTGAGCTAGTCCCCGTATGTTTTTCGAAAAAACAAACGACGAGTATCTTTGAGAGATTGTCAAATCTTTTGGAAAACACATTTATCATTGAAGAGTAACTTTGGAGTGCACGAGTAATAAGCAAGAGTAATATTCGGCTGGGCAGTGTAGACCGTTAACCATCGACAGCTGTCGTACGTTCTCCACCAAAAAAAGCAAACTGAACAAAAGTGTCGAAACGGTCATGTGGAAACGTTAAAAGCGGTTATGTGCACTCATAGGCTGAACGATCGTACGCGATCATTAACACCGAGACGTGTTGTATCGCAAGTTTCTTAGCGGCAAATTTTTTATCCGAAAATATAGTCGTGCAAAAGTTGATGAAAGATGCGATCGACATTCCCTTTCTGTTAATCAAGGCTCGTGATTCCGCTGTTCAATTATGGAAGTAAGAAAATGGGCGGAGGATGCCACAGAAATATGCAGTGCCCCCTTTGACGCTTCGAGTTGTGTTCTCAATCGTAAGCATGCCATGCCGTCAAACGATAGTGGCGATCTTTGAGGAAGCGAGTCGTTCAGCGAATATCGATGTGCTAATGGAAAGCGAAAGCATCTTGATGCACGCAAGCATTTGCTTAATTCCTTTCCGGTGCATCGCCTACCAAGTTGTTGTATTGAGACTTGTTTGCGCTCACTATCATCATTAAATATCTCATCGGTTTCCTCTACTCAATAAGTAGCAGACCCTTTGAAATGATTTATTTGATATGTAAAGAATTTCGCTTTGATTTCTTGCTGACTGTTCAGCCCAAGCATCCTCTTCATGCATTGTGATCTTCGTGCCATAGATGAGCGCATCTTTCATCAGTTTTTAGCGTATCCGCGCCGTTCTCCTCCATCCAGCATTCCTTTCGCTTTTTTTTGCCTATTTTCCGTCAGTTTCGTTTGTTTTTCATCCTCTCTCTTAATGTTGCTTTTTTTCCGGCAGTTTACGTCTTCCTTCAGAAATTAGCTAACTATCTGTGCCAGCCGCCCCTCCTGTTCTTCTGTAATGGGCTGAAGTTCATCTACGCTTCGTGCTTTAGTGAATGGAAGACATCGGCAGAATGTGATCTACTGCACACTATTAAAGAAACTATGAACAGCTTAAATACCACAGTAGTGAAGCTGACAATTTCCCACAAGCATTTTTTTTTGATACCGATTAATTTCGAGACCGTTTATGAGAGGGCCTGAAAAAGCTTAGCAAACCCGACTGTTGTGTAAGGGAGAAAAATATACTGGCTCGCCGTTCCATTTAGGGTGCAAACGTTCGCATGGATATAGTTTGTTGTTAGGATGTAATCAAAATGCGCTCGCAAGAGGTGGGAAAAGCTTCTTTACTTGTTCAGTAATCTTGCAGGGATATATGGTGCCGTTTTTATTCGTCAATTCTCGAAAACGAAAAGTCACAATTTGGATCGACTCTCGATTGGGTATCGAAAACATTCCAAACAAATACACTGTATTACGGTTTAAAAAGTTACACAACTTGTTTTAACCCCAGCAAACGATATGCAACTTTAGGTATGTCGAACACAGATGTGGAGCTAAGTCAAACTCATCCTGCAGATCAACCTAATCGACAACATAAATTCGCGAATTTTGTCTCAGCATTATTGGTGAGAATTCTTCAGTTGAACATGCGAGAATGGATGAAAAAAACGAGCTAACACGGCATATACGTAATCGACTCTGACTCCACTCATCATGCCATATAGTTTCGCCAATTTTGCACTACTGATTAAAGTCGATTTTCTGCTGATCCGCCGACTCGCAAAAAATCCTGCGGAAATTTGTTGTTCTGTGAACTGACTGATTAAACACAAACCCAACCGACTGAAAACTGTATGCGTTTTTTTTCAGCTGTTTTAAATGCATATAACTTTCCTCGAAGTTGATAAGTTCATTGGAGAGTAGGTACGTGAGGCAATCATAATGTAAGCTTTCTGCGTGGCCACTTAATTTTGGAACCTTTCAAGGTTTTCGAGCTAGAAATGGCAATAGATAGGCAGACACAAACACTTCCGCTCATCCACCAGATCGCTATAACACACTTCGGCTACAGCTCAAACAAAGCTTTTCGCTTTTTTTTCTTAGCCGATTTCTCATTATGTCTTGAGCATTTAAGGTTGTGAAGAAATGGTTTCTATCAATCGACAATTTAAGCAAGAGTGACAATGATGCTAATCACAATGCTACTAATTTGGTCAATGAATTTTTCCTTAACACAGATGAAACGCCAAAAATGGATAACAACAATTCCAAGAAGAGCAGGTTTGTTAAAATCGATCTCGATCGAATAAAAACTTCATAAGGTCCAAATCCAAAAAAAAACTTCTTTACCGAATGCACAATCTTCACGATGTTCGGCTTGCGCAGCAGTGAATGGTTGACCTGCTTATCGGTTGTGCATTTCTGTTATGATCGACAAAGAAGCACTGAACCAGAATGCAAAGCAATAGCGTAATTGCGATTTGCTCAAACGTAACGTAAATCATTGTTTGTTTCCTATAAGCTGCCGAAACTTTCAACCGGTGTTTTTGTTGCGCACGATGTCGGAACTGGTAAGGTAATTTTAGTTCATATCTCATTAGTGATGCAATCGTTTACGAGAATATGATCTAATGTTACTGATCGTGTTCATCGATGACGAATTTTGAAAGCTTCTTTGATGGCAGAGGAACCACATTAAAAAAGAGTAATACCATACGCATTAATAATTTTTAATAATGCGCATAGAGTACTGCTGGTGAAGATAGTGCTGAAAGTTTCGTTTGTATATATGTATATATTCGAACATATCCAAGTGTAACTCGCAAAGCTTACTCATTTGTTCTGTTTATGTAACACATATTTGCAGCTCATGGCTTGCTTTCTGGATCGAAGACTCAGGATCGGTGTTTTATTGGTGGACGGCCGTGGTATCGATCGCATGCCTTTATAACTATGTGATGATTGTAATTATGGTGTTCGAAGAGGTATATCATCTTTACTACATCGAATGGCTTATTGCGAATGGCATTACTGATGTTGTCAATATTCTCGACATACTGATTCAGTCGAGGAGAGGTTCGTTTCAAGGTCGTCGTCCTTGATGCAAATACTTATCGCATGTGAACAACTAACGGTTATTTAGGAAGGTCTAGATGGCGCAGCAATTTTCTTTATTCACATCAAGCACACTAAAAGGGCAGTTCAATGACACATATGACGCTGCATCTATTGCTTTTCTATCTTTATCGCACAGAGTTCTCGCCAGAGCAGGGAATGAGTTGTGTTGAAGAAGTGTAAGATGTTAGTGAGGATAACAAATAGTTTATAAACTTGCACCTGAATAGTTAAAACTGAAATTCTATAGACATTCCGGAAAGTTCTTTTACTATTTGGAAGACACTAGCTTAAGCACAGTTTCATAGTGTGCAATCATGGAAAGCCTTATCTACTGACAATTTGCTAATACAAGGAGAACAAATCTGGCATGTTCTTGTGTCGAAGGCCTCAATTATAGTTTCCATTTCAATAGAGATAAATTTGGTGCATGTCAAATACCGAAACTTCACATTTGAAGAAAGATTTTCAAATATTTTTTTATTCACTAGACGAATTCAACAGATGGAAGCACCAGTTACATAAATAATCATTGATTTCTTCCGCTTTTTGGGTAATCATTCATATACTTCGAAAGCATTCGAATTTTTCAGCTTTTCGTATAGATGGTGTACAAATAACGGAACCAATGGATATGCTGAAACATTATATTAAAAGGTAATTGTCGAAGCAAAAATTGGTTTAAATCTTTTTGTTTTAGCTTTTAAGGGAAAAAAATACATTGTTTTCTTGAACGTAAGACCACAATGTTCCGTTTTACTCGGCTTTGGAAGTCGAATCTTCTTTTAAAAAGTGACATGCTGTCGTTTCTAAATGTCCAGATAGGACCGCTTTTATGCAAAATCTTGCATCGGCCTTAAAGATCAATAGGGTTAGATCCTCAGGGATCGGACTGACAAGAAGGAGAGACTGGCAGAATTATTTGTCAATATTATTATCGTTCTAGTAGCCGCTTTGTAACAACTTAAAAAATTTGCAATCGTTGGGATCGTTGTTAAAAATCTTGTTGATAATATGATAGTTATGTGATCTGTTTTCTAGAAGATCTTTTCTCCAAATTTTGCCCCTCCCCCCTACCCCCCATTAGGAGGTGAGCGGGGAGGGACCAAAATTCCCTAGCTCCCATTATTCTATGTCTCCAATTTCTTAAAACTACGATTTCATATTAAGAGAAGCGTATAATGCCCGAACTGTTGAAAGGAAAATGGTATACCGTATGCAACACAGCTAACTTGCAAGGCAATTTCAGAAATTGAAGATTTACATCAGATAAGAAACTATGAAGAAAATGGACAGCCCTCAAGTGTACAATTAATATATTTTTGATCTGAGTACAACATTCGCAAATGCAGCCCTAATAACACTTTCGCAGCTATATATCGCTGGAAATGTGCGCGGTGCTCGAGCTTTCTCGTCTTTCCAATTTCGTAATTTTCGGACGACTGTGCTGAAATTTTCGCAATTTTTCTTCTGCACATTAAATTATGAGCGAGGAAAGTTACCATATTTCCAGCATGGCACGATTTTTATGAGTGTCACTTGAGGAGGAATTTCACTCTTTAATCAGTCTATCATTTGTATTTCTTTAGCGTTTTGTTCACCGAAATAACGTTCGTACGTTTAGCCTCCTAGCGAATGTATATGATGAATGGGTGCTGATTCGTTGTTTTAGCTAGAAAAAACGGTGCCCATTTGAAGTGTTACGTGAATATAGGTGCTCATTCTTAAATCCCCACAGGCTTGCATTTCTGGCCGATCTTATCGCTGTTTTGCCGACAGACTTAATGCTTCTGATGCGAGACGATCTGTTGATGTCACGTTTGAACCGACTAACAAAAATCTATCGTGTTTGGGATTTTATCGGTTTAACGGAAATTCGTACGAATTTCCCAAACGCTTTTCGTGTACTAAAGCTTATGACGACTTGTTTCATCATTTTCCACTGGAATGGATGTTTATATTTCTTCCTAAGTATTTTATATAATTACAACTGTAAGCCGTTATATTTTCTTTCTTTTGTTTTATTAATCAACACTGTTTGTTGCTGCACACTTCCTAAGCTTGCTTTAACAGTATGTATTGTTCTTTTCAGTAAACGGTTCCATCACCAATAAAATCGGCTGCGTTCATCAGTTGGTGCTTTCGTCGCCACATTAGTCACTAAGTGATGCCTACACAAGCACAATACAGTTGCTATAGAAATTCAAACAGAGTGTTCTCGAGAACTGATCCATGACGATATGAGTCAAAGACAGTGTAGTGAAGTGGTGGGATGCGAATGAGAAAGTAATAGTTTTGATAAAAGAAGAGATAATTGCAAAATTGTTGTGATGATGAGCGATGATGATATCCTTTGACGTTTCAGCTGCTGAACTAGACGACTGGATTTTCTCGTACGATAAAATTCTTGATCCAGTTGTTCCAATTTGTGAATCATGGAGGCATGAAGAGAACTGCAGCTTTAATGAGATGGATCGGAATGCAGTTGATCGAGATAAATACTTGCATGAGTTGACGTCTTATTGGAAAAACAGGTTAGAGTTTGAGGTGCTTTACAAGAAGCGTATCCGGTTCTCAGAACTTTTCATTCTGATTAGAAGTGTGAAAATTTGCTAAAGATTTTGAGACCAAAAAATTTTGAAAAAGTGAAGTGAAAAGTGTTCCGTAAAATCAGTGACGCTGATATATCATTTTGACGCCTTAGTAACTCCATTCAAGTGAACTAAAATACCTGAATTTTTGGGAGTAGTAGATTTTGGGATTCTGGTGTTTCCATATCCCGTATGCTAGAGCTTTTGATTTGCGTCCGATTTGTTTTTGACCGGGAAACCAGAAATATATGGAAATTTCTGTTTTGGGGCTGCCATAATCTGTGCGAACTCGCTCGAACATAATTATTATGATTTCAGCATCATGCGAACTGAATATTCGATTTTAAGATATATCAGCATCTGGTTCTATGAAAACGTTTTTTGCTTCAATTCCATATATTTTAGTGGGGTGAAAACTTTTATCCTTATTTTATGTTTTTTCAAAATTTTTTTTTGATGAGATGATTGGAATTAATTGAACTCATGTAACTAATTACTACGGTTATACTGAGTTCAGTATTTCGCTTCATGGTGCACTATACCGAAATGGTGCAGTGGATTTTATGCAAGGAAAAAAGCAGCTCGTTCATGAATTATTTAATTTTAGCGTTTTGATGCGGATTTTCTGCATCATTACCACTGAAAGTGGATATACATTTCCAGAAGCAAATTCACCGAACAGCAAACTTTGCAACGAATGCTAAACTGAAGTTTGGAAGCAGTTTTCATTTTTATTTGTATTTCATGAAAGCGTTTTATAGAAGATGAAAATCTGCAAGGTTTTAGGACCTCAGTGGTAAGGTTCAGTAATTTTACGAAACAATATGGTCTCAGTTTCTATTGGTCTGCGCTAACACTTGTTACACTGGGCGAGCAGGTTTGAAATATCAATTGCAACTTTGGCCTGCTACCGTATTTAAACTCCCCCAATTGACCATTGATTGCCTGCGAATTTTCAGTGTTTCTCAAAATATGATAATCTGACCCAAAACTTTAGATACTGCAATCAGCATATCGAAGAAACTCCACAACAGAGCTTTATCGCATTGTTTAATTCTTTCCTTTAGTCGTTTGTCAGAAAACTCTGCAAGCAGTTCTGAACTGGCGTGTACGTTCAGTGATACTTTTCACCATACCTAGATACTATGCAGCTTCCCGGTTTCAGCTTCGCTACTGGACTGGTCTGCTAAGAATTGAAAAAAAAAGGGAATTTTGGTTGTGTGAAATTGAGGGAAACATTTTCAACGATCATCGAAAAACAGCCGCGACAGTGATATTCTCTAGTTTAGCCATGGCCGAATTATACATTTCAAAACACGTTCGAAGTGATCGATACACTTATTGGACTTGTGATATTTGCGGTAATCGTTGGTGATGTTGGTAATATGGTGGCTGATATGAATGCTGTAAAGTCGGAATTTGAGCTGATTTTCGATGGATGCAAACAGTATATGATTTACAGGTGAGTGATCGATATTTCCAACGTTCTCCTTTTCAGCGCATAATTTGCCATGCTGTTTGCCATAATTTACCACACATTGCCAACTGGAGCAGTCATTAGATACAGGAGGGGGGGGGGGGGGGGGGGAGAAGGAGGAGAAGGCAGATAACTCAGTAGGGAAAAGTATTAACAACAGTTAGAAAGTTGGACGAAATAACGAAATAAGGTAACTTCATTCGGGGAACGTTTCGGTGAATTCGGATTGCTCAGAATGAGACAGTTGCGAAAGTATAAAACGCAAATATCAAGCAAATTGCTGTGAATTCTCAAAGAAATTGACCACTGCTATGCCATCGGTTCTTACCTGTCGTTATTACCTGACCCAATTAATTAAATTACCTGACCCAATTAATTAAATTACCTGACCCAATCGTTATATGGTGCAGTCGCCGGGCATGCAGCTGCCGGAGGAGGATTCATGAAGTCATCGTTTTTGACGCTGAGTAGCGGCAATGGCTTTGATGATTTTCTGCTGCAGGAAAGACATGCAGGATTTGTTCGTAGTAAACAACAAATGAGAGATCAATTCATATATAGCAGAAAACCCTTACTGCGTAGCAAGAGCACCAATACGTCGATTTAACTCGTTGATAAAGATGTCCCATCAAAATCGATACAAATACTGAATTAAATATTGGTTTATCTTGAGCGTAAACAGTTGCTATCAATCGCAGGGTATTAAGGAATGTATTTGCAGAAAAGTACCTCTGAAGTTGCAAACACGAGTGATCAACTGGTTTGGCTATACGTGGGAAGAGGGACAAGCGAAAGTCGACGAAGAGGTATCAATGTTACATTCCTATTAGTTGGTCGAATGATCGTAGCTTTTTTTTTCTTGCAGATTCGAATCGGAACATTCAATGCAGCAACTTTTGTGGCTTAGAAAGTCTTGCTCATTGATAACTAATTCAGTGACGACGAGCCTTCTTACACGCTAAGGCTAGCGCATGATTGTTTCCTTTTTTTAGGCAATAGCAGAATTCCTTCCGGGCAAATTATACGGACATCTCGCTGTATATATTCACATGGACAATCTAAGACGCGTCAAACTGTTCCAGGTCTCGTCATAATTTCATTTCCAAAATTTGCACACACTATTCTTAGTTAGCAAGCGCAACAGAACGCACAGATTGGTTTGCCTAGAAAGTTATAAACGGTGAAACAAGATGAGAATAGTGCGGAAATCTTCGCTGAGAATAGTGGGAAAAGAAAAATTTCACTCTCACCAAGTAATTCATATTCACTTTCGTTTAAATCATACGGCTCTTACCCTATAACTGGCGTTCAAACATCGATAGCAAACTGGCACTCCTTTCAGCATGCTAGTAACCGGCCAGCTTGATGTTCTAAGACAGTCTGAGCTCCCTCTGCTCTCGATAATGAACGTTGACACAAGTAATTGTTGTTACTTAGCATATTGTGTTTAAGTAGAAATCGCCGTAGAACTTCTCCTTATACAACAGTATATCTGGTTGCACACATGTGCAAGAACGAACATATTATATTATGAGGCTATTATTGAATCTATAAATCAATCTAGAATCTGTGGTAAAATAGTAGCAAATAAAACCACTAATAAAATTAATAAATCTGGAATCATTCGGTTGATTGATACGATTCGTTTTGATATTTGTGCGGTAGGCCTGTACTTGAGTAGCTGTAAAAATGTTTTGCATTGTTGAGCATATCGTTACTGACTTTACAGGATTGCGAGCCAGGTCTTCTCTATGAGCTCATTTTGATGCTTCGACTTCGAGTGTACAGTCCCGGTGATTATGTCTGCAAAAAAGGCGACATTGGCAAGGTCCAAAGCAATAAGAAAATATCTCCCGTATAATTCTAGCGTTTTCATCTGTAAAAGCACTGCGCTCTACGACTGACAAAGTGCTTTTGAGCACATCAAATATTTTTCTTTCAGCTTTCAGTTATCAGCTTTCTTTCAGTTATCAGTGGACCTGAAAAATTCCTTGTCACTATTGTAACTTGCGAGTGGCAAATAAAATATGTAGATGTTTAATGTGGCGCAAGATCTTTTCAAACTTCACAGTAAAGCGAAAACGGAGAGATGTGCCATCGGTTCTATCAAGCCACGTAACTTCTTGTTGCGGAACCATTTTAAAGATTATCGAATTAAATGATTCACAGGCATTATAGACTGTATGCGAAAGTAATTTTAAGTTTGTTAAAGTAAGTCTTTTTTCGGATAATCTGATTTGCTGTTTGCAACGAGCCGCCATCTGTGCAACATATGCGATTGTGGTAAAATATTATTCAAACGCAAAAGTGTTAAAGATACGAACGCAGAAAAATTTCCGCTGCAAAAACATTCGAAATATTTTGTTGCGCTTTCCGAAAAGAATGCTGACTGATATCGGCGAATTGTGCTGCAACTCAATATTTAGTTCTGTTCAACAGCTACGTTCAATAGCTCTGTGTGTGTCAGTTATTTCCGTCCAGAGACGTTGCTTAAAATATGCGACATTGCAAACTTTTAAGGAAATGTATATCGTCAAACTTGGAACACTTGAAGTTGTCAGCGATGATGGCAAAATAGTTTTTGTTACTCTTAAAGAGGGGACGGTATTCGGAGAACTTTCAATTCTCGACATCCCAGGTTTGGTCGTTTTTTTTCTTAGAACATTATGGAGGAATGTTATAGTAAGTGATTCAATGCTCATTTAATAGTTGAATTGAAACTCTATTCCAAGCAATGCGCGGAGACGCTAGTAATTTATATCAAAGTACGTGAAGCAAACGATCGAAGATGTATGATTAGTGAGCATCTTTCACATTTAGTTTGAAGTCATTGTAGCGTATTTCGTTTCCTGAAGATGAGAGACAACAATTACCTTCATCGTGTTTCCAGCAACTGCCTCCACGATGTGTCTATCGCAAACGATCCACTTGCACATCCTTTGGCCGCAACTGATAATTCATCGGCTGCTCAGGCAACACTAAGCCACTGTAAAATTATACTGGTTAGCCGGTGCCTTCTTAGTAAATTTCTAAATTGATGGCGCACATTATATCCGGATGAGACGAGCGTGGCGATGAGAATGTAGTTGAACTTTTTGTGCGCTCGACACGTCACTTAAATCTTATGTCTTACTCTGTTCACAAACCGTTTCAAATGTCGATTCGTTGTTTCATTGAAGGCAACAAAAATGGGAATCGCCGCACCGCAGCGATTCGTTCAGTTGGTTTCTCCGATTTGTACGTCCTAAGTAAAGAGGATCTCTGGGAAGCGCTCAATGAATATCCGGGTGCCAAAGAACTGTTGCTTCAAAAAGGTATTTCCTGATCATTTTTATATTCAAAGAGATACCGGAAATGCATATGACCATTCGAAATACAGCGAAAACCTAGATATGGAAGGTACCATAGTCATGCTTGTATGGGCGTGTGCCCGTACTACTGTATGGACATGTGCGCAAAATCGATGCAAAACATAACCTTAAATGCATACAATAACATCGGCCGAAGGGCAGCTGCCAAACAGTTGTAATGCAGGACTCCGGATGATGAAGCACGTACAGTGGAAGCAATGATATGAACTTCATATTTTGTTTGCTAGAGGTGAAAAATCTTCATAAAAACAATAATCTTGGTCCATCTTCTTCTAAATCGTAAATTAAACAACTCAAGAAATCGTTCTTTCCATCGGTTTCCTGCTAGCATTGTTAGCATCCCATCAGAATTGTTGTTTTGCTGAACACGAACCGTTAATTCTTACCATCAATTTTTGCCATTTATCACCGTTAATTATCCTTAATTAACGAACCATTAATTTATAATGATCGTGTTTTATTCGCTACTCCTTTATTTCTGGTTGTGTATCGCTTAGGTGCATTTGTTGTGAAGAAAGGTCGTTTCGAAAACTTTCTGCTAGTAGCTCTATGCTGAACTCATGTTTTAGGCAGCTACATTCGATGTGAACTGCATTATCCCATTTGGCCAATTTTCTTTAATAGAGCTCGACCGAAGTATGAATTGTGTGTTGTTTTGCCCGTGTGGAAATTTCGAAAGAATGGTGCTCGGCAATCGTTGCCTCAGATGAACGAATAATTTCATTTTATGGCTTACTTCCTTGACATTTGATTTGCCGTTATTGTTAACGCTCCTATGGGTGACTTTTGTTGGGAATTGATATGACCATTATTGCAGAAATAATTTTCAGGAAGAGAACTGTTACGAAAAGACAATCTACTCGATGAGATGAGTGGGAGAGAAGAAGAAATCGATGCTCACCACAACCTTGAAGATCGGCTTATGCTAATGAATAAATGTGTTGAAAGCATATACGGACAATTGGGCGAAATGTACGACGATTTCATTGTGAGTTAAGCTGTTTTTTAATTCTTGCGTATTTTGTTTTTACCGTTGGTGTTGATGGAGATGAGTTAAGCGAGAGAGAGAGTATGACAACGCTTCGCATTTCATAATGTCCTCGTTGAGTTCTTGTTCCAGATATATAGAAAACCTCATTTGCAACACAACGGATGTATACAATAGGCATGTCACAAGAGAATTACATACGATCCATTAGATATTGGTGCCGCTTGGAGACGATGATGACATTGAACCATACAGTAATCCTGCAAAACTTGCATGTGCAAACAAACACTATTTCTACTCTTCATGAAGGGACGTTGAAAGATTTGTGCAATTTGGCAGTTTTCTTTTTCCGATCAAGGCAATGAAGATGGGTGGGTGCAGCAGTAGGGAAGAGGGAGGAAAGTAGAGAGGCGGTGGTCCATCGAAACATCCTCCATGCAACGTATGAATAAAAAATCTGCAACAAATCATTGAAAAGCCGATTGCCCGTGTTCGTATTGCGATGGTGATATGTTTTACCAGAATCGTTGATTTTTCAAAAATAAAATACGCCTGGTTTTCTTCTACTTTTAGTTCATTTGAGAAAATATGCACTAGCGCTTGCATTCTGTTTCTTTTTTGCGTATTTGACTCTTCTCTTTTTGTTTAGTTGTCGACAAACGATATGAAACGGAGGCTGACACAACTTGAGAGCACATATATAAACAACAGAGCGCAAATCGAATTTGACCTGAAGCGGAATATACAGAAGCAGCATATCGACAATTGTGAACAATAACCTGAAATACCGCTTTTAATGTTATCTTAATCGTTATTTCTCTTTACATCTTCAACTGAAAATTCAATTAAATATAATTTTGAAAACTCTCGAATTCACTCCCCTAACAATTTAGCTCCTCGCTTCTGAGGTTAAGCTTCTGTTCTGAAGATGTGGCACTTCGTGTAAGCTCTCTGCTGAATTCGCTTATTACTCAAATTGACTGTTTATCTTTCAGTTCACCACTTTATGAAATCTTTTTTTCCATTCGTCGTCCTGTCGAGTTTGGACACTGTCTTTGAGAACCACTTTTACAGAGAATTTTTTACGTATTTGCTGAAACCACATCCTACATACAGGTATGCGTCCTCAAATTCAGGTTCGCCTTAGTTTATCCTCCTCTTGGCGAACTCTAGTGTTGTAATCCTGCAAGTTTGAATTCGAAGTTAATGATGCGCCCGGCCTTGACGTTTCCCTTTAACAATTTTTTTAGTTAACAGCACTATTAATCGACCATACAGACCGTGGTTATAAATTGTTTTAGAAGTTCACCTTACAACCTAATATGATTCCCACAAAAATCGTAAAACATATGTCCTTTTTTTTTCAGTTACTTCCCCTTTCTCTTCCTCGTTCCTCCTTCACCTTCAAATAATCTAGATTCATTCCCACTCTCTCAACATTTATTGCTCGTGCACTTCGATTTTGATGTTAGTTGTGAACGTTGACGCTTTTCTTCGGTCAGACCGAGATTGGTTAGCTAGTTGTCACCAGTGTACGATGGAATCGAAAAAACGCATAAATTAGTTAAGAAACAACAAGTATTCGCAACTGTAGGACCTTTTCCCCTTTTATGTGATTTTGCTATCGCAGTAAAGAGAAGATAACGCAATACGCTGGTTGATTTGCTCGTCTGCTTGCTCGCCAGCATATTTTAACTCGATCTCTATCTTACCACTGAAAATGATCATATCCATCCTGTGGAAGAATCCTTAGTTTATCCTCCTCTTGGCGAACTCTAGTGTTGTAATCCTGCAAGTTTGAATTCGAAGTTAATGATGCGCCCGGCCCTGACGTTTCCCTTTAAAAATTTTTTAGTTAACAGCACTATTAATCGACCATACAGACCGTGGTTATAAATTGTTTTAGAAGTTCACCTTACAACCTAATATGATTCCCACAAAAATCGTAAAACATATGTCCTTTTTTTTTCAGTTACTTCCCCTTTCTCTTCCTCGTTCCTCCTTCACCTTCAAATAATCTAGATTCATTCCCACTCTCTCAACATTTATTGCTCGTGCACTTCGATTTTGATGTTAGTTGTGAACGTTGACGCTTTTCTTCGGTCAGACCGAGATTGGTTAGCTAGTTGTCACCAGTGTACGATGGAATCGAAAAAACGCATAAATTAGTTAAGAAACAACAAGTATTCGCAACTGTAGGACCTTTTCCCCTTTTATGTGATTTTGCTATCGCAGTAAAGAGAAGATAACGCAATACGCTGGTTGATTTGCTCGTCTGCTTGCTCGCCAGCATATTTTAACTCGATCTCTATCTTACCACTGAAAATGATCATATCCATCCTGTGGAAGAATTTATGATGAGTGTCAAAGTACATGGTAGGGCAGTGGTTGTTATATTGTTCTTCATTCTTTTCAATATTTCCGACTTTTGCGATTGCTTCGTGACGCGCAGAGGATAAGTGAAATGCTTCAGGATGGGCAGAGCGTAAGTGGTTCTTCAGGCTCACTCGGCAACTTTCAGGGCCACGAATAAACGAGCGAAACACTTTTCATTTTCTAAGTAGCCAGTAAGTATGAAAAAGCATGGGAACGTCTGATTCAACTTGAAGATTGCTAAATGCTTTCCTCCATTGCTGTCTTCTATTGCTCTCCAAACGACATTTTGCTCACTGAAATCTTTGCTCAATCGTTATTTATGACGCCATCTTTGGCTAGCTATTTCATATGATGAAATTGAGGGTCGTTTTTGTTGCTGTCATAACCGAGAAGAGGATTTTGCATTTTTGTGTCACAAAGAAGACAAATATCTGTCATAAATTGTCTGCAGTCTGGCCATTGCATGCGACAAATGAATATTCAAAAATGTTTAGTGTACTCTTTCGAGGGTGAAATGTTGCGCCATCATTTGTGCGTCTAGTTCTCTCCGATTTGAGTTTGAGTTGAATTCAAAATTTTGGATTATTTTATGCGGTCGACGTACCACTGGAATTATCTTTCATGCAACATTGCGTGAATGTTTTTCTGTCTGGTATCACACAATTTAATTATTATCAGTGTGCCGAAATTTTGTCCTCTTCTACAACTTTCATCCGACATCTTCCTTTTGTTGAACAGAGTGTATGCCGTTCAAATCAGCTATCCTTCATCTGATGAACGGTTGTATCTTTCCCTAGGTCGGTTCAGAAAAATCATTCACGATGATGTTGTTCGTTAATATTGTTGCTCGTTGTCATATCTCCTTTGCAACTATTTTTCGGCGATGCTATTTGCTTTGTTCATTTCGCTAAAATTCGATAAAAAATTGCCATCTCTTTTCTATATGATTGCAGTGAATGTTTTGATTGCTGCATGTTGCATGTTATGCACCGAGTGCTATGCCTCATTAACGTCGTTTTGCGCGGTCTCTTATTGCAAGTGAAATTTTCCTTTTAGTGATCCTCATTATGCTTTGCTCTACCCTTCTATGGTTTTCAGAGAACAGACTGGGATTCGCTTACGTCAGAATGGGATCTTACTTTTTTTCTCAATGATCTAAAGTGAGGGCGTCGTTGAAATAGGTGGGCAAAAGTTCAGTGGGCGGTTTAATGTGATGGGCCATTAACATGTTTTCTCGTCTAATTATCGTTTATGGTGTATTTCGCTTCTGGAATGAAGACGAATAGCAAACGTTTCGTGCTAAAGATTCATAGCTGTAAAGACTGCAAAAACAATGAGTTCAGGATGAGAAGGTGGGCCGCCTTTCATTTTTGATAGGCGCACATAAAAATGTTGAAAACATCATTGTCGTTTTATCAGTATATTCGCCTTGCATCGCTACCACATCCCTATACACTGCAGTTCATAGCCTCATTCACTAAAAAGGTTCGCTTGCCATTCAAGAGTAATCTACATATGCAAATTTCACAGATTCTGTACCAAACAATTTAATATATATCATGCTATCCAGTCAGAGAAAGAAAATATGTGCGTGACCCGGATGGAGCCCAGCACACAAATTTCAATGTTCAAAAGAATATAATCGGTCTCTTTTAAGTCAAATTTCATTTTCTTAACATAATCTTATTACGACTGCTTAATTACATACAGCGAAAGAGCAAATTTAGTGCGCGCTTATCGCTGCTATTTTCTAAGTGAGTTCGTCACATCTTTCGTCGTCGATAAGTGTGTGTTTTTAGAGGATAACATCCAGAGCACATTGATTATGTTAACAGTATGAATGCTGAATTAGAAAACACCAAGTCGTTCATTTTATTCTACTATTTGTACCTTCTGGACCAGTAGGAAGGGGGAATATCGAGTTCAGAGCTCAGTGCATCTTCAAGCTCTCTTAAACTGGAATCAGCGATTAGGTACAATAGTAAGATCTGGAGAAATGTTTCTTTTCCCCGATGACTTCCCGATAACAAGGGACTTCCCGATTTCATAATGCAAAGGAAATGCTTTGTCGGAACAATTTCGATTTTTGCGAGCTTTCCAGCTCACACATATTTTGTTCACCAGTACTTTCGGCCGCTCTGTAGGCAAAGCTAAACCAGCGGTCACTTAGCACGTACATATTGTATGGTTTAGGCCCACAGTCATCGAAGTCGGTTTCCACCGTTGGCCCGGAGATGTTGAGTCATAGAACCAATGCACTATTTTTACATGCTGCCATAATGAATGTGCTCTGGTTTTCATGTTGCAAGCAATGGTGCCAAATCAATACGCAACAACGATTTCATACAACGTTAGGCGATTTCGTCGGGTTGCGGGATTCGGTTGCGTGGAATGAATGTTGCGTCTTATGGCCCAGAATTTTATGGAATATTGTCAAAATTAACGATTTTGACAATTTTTGACAGCCTATCGATTTTTCTTCGCATTCCTTACTTAATCGTTACTTTTAGTGAGAACTTTTAATTTCATTTACCTTTAGGTTTGCTGCTCTCTCCCCTTCCCCCTCGTTCCCCATTACATCATTTGTTATCATTCACTAAATAATTAAGCACATATCAGCGGTGTGCTTTGTGCGTGGTGATTGTGCATAGAAGTGAACTAATCTTTTTTATGGGGAAATTGCATTAGACTGGAAGTGCATTGGGCTTGGGCACGTGACGTGGACCATGCTTTCGGTCGCATCGTCTGGTGAGCCGAAGAATATATATCGACTCGTTTGGCTGCTTTACCGCCTTTGCAGTCAATGCTTTCTCAACGTTTGCTTATTGGATCAACACTGCTTTTCGACCTGATTCATTCATACTCTTTCTTGCTCTATCCCATAGATGCGCGGTTGCTTTCCATTTTTAACAGATTCTTAGCCAACTTCCAGTAAGATCGAGTGCTCTATGATACGAGTGATATTTTAGAACGGTATTCTGAACTGCTTATTCTCTACCTGCACTCGCTCGGTGCTTGTCGATGAGCGCAAGAGCACCGATTGTGATAGTTTCTACTTTATAAAACCTATTTATCCCTCCATACCTGCTGACCACTGAAAGTGTAAGCATACTCTTTAAAACAAAGATAGGTGGCACACAAAACAGCAATGCCTACGAACGGAAGAACTAACAGGTGGGATGTTTCACTTATTTGTAGTTTGAGTGGGCAACCAAAATTATTTAAAAGCAAAAATTAGCCTTGATCTCCAATATCATTTGATCTTCGTGTTCAAAACGAGCGTTTCTTTTGGTGCACTTAACATATCAAGTTTCGACCTTTGCTTTAGCTTGGTACAGTATGAAAACTTCGTCACATTTATACAAACGATCGACTTAAGCCCCTCATAGCCTTTGATATCTATAATTGTCCTCAAAAACGCTTTCCGTTCTCCAGCTGATATAACTCATTATCAAGCTATAATATTATTATTGCAACACTAGATATACCTGTATACCCCTTTAAACTTAATGTTTGTCCACAGACGCCATTAGATATGCTCAGCTTATTTTTCCACATTATGAAATACAGTTTCCAACATGATATCTCATGAATTTCTCGGCAACATACCTCCAACAATGTTATACGTCTAGTGTACATGGAATTTCTGACACGATATGTTTGGTAATTTTCATCGATGCAGTCATAGAGTCGTTGAAGGTCCCTACGACAAGTAGTGTTTTTTTACAAATTAGTCGTAACTTTGTCGTCAGTAATTGTTCCATACTTTCAGTTATTATGCAAATACTGTCCTAATGGTGATTATACCCTCCGAACAATTTTTAGGCGTTCCTAAATGTGTTTTTACATTTGTTTAACTGAGTTTGTGATTGCTGGTATTCTGCCATCTCTCCGACGCGGTTCTTGTCGGAGCACCGGATCATTATTTATGAAACGTTGATCACTGTTGTTGGCGTTAAGCCTACAATTGCTTGATGCTTTATTAAGCTCAAATATTCTCTGTCAACCATTTCGTTGTAGAAAAAAACAGTTGCCTTAATCACTGCACCTTCTTCTCTTTCGAGATATGGGAACGTCAGCAAATCGTTCGTTCCCATGTACGTTCCAACTATCCTTGTAGCCACTCATTGCAATTTTCTTTTGCGAAAATGAACATTTGCATCTTACTCTGCTGCTTTTCGCATTTAACGATCATTCTTCTATAGCTAAATGCTTAGCGAAATATTCTCATTTTAAGCTTTGTCTATTTTAGAAATTTCTCATGCACTTGCATGCACGCTCGAAAAGCAAAAATGACTAGCAGAGAAAATACGGAAATTATTCGAGGTGAATGGAAATGAAGAAATGGTCAAATGAAAGACTATGCCCGTAGGATCGATCCTCTGCTATGTATGTAAACCTGGTAAGCATGACTCAGCGAATGTTCAACCTTGCTCAAAACCATCAGAAATTGGCCAAAGTAAAAAATGACCCATTTAGTATTGCTCAAATTGTTGACGGTGTAACTAGCGCGTAAGCCACGTTATAAAGTTTATAGTAAGCCACGTTGTAGCAAGCAAAGGAGTCGATCTTAAAAAACAAACTTAAATGAAATAAATGGCTTTTGGAATAAGAGATTCGTTAATGCAGCACACTGTCAAAGCTGCGCCAGCATCGGAAGACGTAATCAACCACCAGTTAGGGTGACTGAAAATTAGTGGTTGTAAATGACCGTGACCGGCTTCAGTGATAATCAGACGCGATCAAAAATTGGTCACATTCCTCATCAATAAGCACCATGTTTGTCTTTGAGAAAAATTGCCATCATCTCCCTCATTGTTACTCGCTCTTCCTCACCTTGAGCGGTTTCTTCGCAGCTTAGTCAATTTTTGATGTTATTTTTTAAAAACTTACGCAGTTTTAAGGCTTACTCGGTAATGAGATCTCAGAATTCTAAGCGAAACTTGCATGAGAGCCATTGTGATCGAATTTTTAGCAATTTTAGTAGAATTCCGTGTTATGCTTTTCGGTATTTTAAGCAAACGTTGAAGTTTCGCTATTGCCTTCAGACGCCACTAGCAACATCCATGCTGAAATATTAGCGGTAGGGCGGCATGCAAAGAAATGTCGTTTGAGACTAACGTGAAAAGTGAAACTGCGTTTATAGTAAGTAGCTTTCGACTCTGCTTAAGTCAAATGCATCTGAGGGCTATATTCGTTGCACTTAGGTGACGATAAAGCACAAGCATAAAACTTTAGCTACTGCTAGAATCAACAGTAACTTGTGCACAAGAACCTCAGTCCTCACGGGTGCGACGTCGAAACAGGACAATATCGTTTTCACCACAAAAGACTAAATCGTTATTTGACTGAATAAAACCTTGATAATGGATACTGGTCCCCAACCATCGTAACGACCTTAATTCGCCGTCTGCAGCACTTAATGGAAAGCTGAAAAAATCATGCACCTGGATTTTTGTCGAAAATTCCGACAATAATTGTGAAGACCTCTTCCTTGGGAAGAAGGTCAGCAATGTTATGAATCACCAGAGGTCAAAAAAAGGAAACAACAACAAAAAAATATGATTGTCACAAAAGAACCGCACGCCGTCCAAGCCGTGTCGCCCGTTTCCACCGTCGATAGTCGTCACCTGTACTCCTCCAGTAGGCGATCCACCGCTGTAACCACTTCCCGATGACGTAGCCGGGCTCCCGCCCACAAGCTCTGCCGTTGCTGTTGTTTCCACCTCCGATACTGCCGCTACCTCTGCCACCGTCGCGGTCGCCACCGTTACCACAACCACCACCGCTTGCTGCTGCGAGTCGCCCGGCCCAAATCCGGACAGCTGCCTCGCGCACTCCGTAACACGTCTCCTGCGAGTCGCCCGGCCCAAATCCGGACAGCTGCCTCGCGTATTCCGTAGCACGTCTCCTCACAATTCACTTCCGACTGCTCGCACCGGCCAAGTAGGTGCACCAACGCAAAGATCGATACCGTGCCACACAACTCAAACTTGGGTAATTAAACCTTTAATTGAAATAAACCACGTACAATACACAATAACGCATGAAACCGATACTAAACCACACAACTTAACTAACGTACGAATCAGTGATACGAAGAACCAAACACTATATGGTAACCTACAAAGCATAACGATATTCCAGAACCGATACTAAACAATGCAACTCAACTAACGAACGAACCAGTGATAATGAAAAACTAACACGATATGCCATCTGACAAAATATACTGCTACGCCAAAAAAACGACAATAAACAACGTAACTCAAACTAACGAAAACTAGTAACAACGTAAAAACTAACACGACTTAATAACCTACAACGTATAATGATACACCAAAAGACGGCAATAATCAACGCTACTTAACTATCGAACTAACCCATGATAACGTAACAATTAACACTATATGCTATGTGACAAAGGTACAAAATAAATTCCGTCATACTAAAGGAAGCACGACAAAGCCTCCGCTCGTGACTCAAACTATCCCAAATGAACCAAACAGCCCCAGGGGCAGAGAACATGTCCAAACTTAGCGCCCATCGACCGCTAACGCCACGTGACAACAAAAACAAGACGTCACTGTGGTCAAAAAATTCGGTATTTATGCACGTTGAGAGAGATCAGGAGGAACAGACAAACGAGGAATGTCACTGGCGAGGCAACCGGTAGACACCAAACAAACATACAAAAACGAGGAATATCACTGGCGAGGCAACCGGTAGACACCAAAGAAACATACAAAACGAGGAATAACTGGTGAGGCGATATGAGAAAGGCGACTCGAAACGGTCGAACCGCTTGCAAAATTCAAAACATTTCGACACTAAATGTTGCCTCAAGGCAATGTTGATCTGTTTTACAATCCCCTGTCGCCTTACAACACCCAATATCGCCCCGCAACAGATGCACACCTGCACCCCTCAAACTTCCTTCCCAAGTAAACACTCGACTATCTGGTGCTTACACAAGTCTCTGAGAATGAAACTGAGTCACACCTAGCCCTAATGTTTTCAATTAACATTACAGAAAGTTCGTGTAAAAACTCAACATCTTCCTCGTCTCGCGACGGTAGTCGCGACAATGATAGTAGAAATTCAGCTAAATAAGTTTCCGTACAAAAATAATGCGGAATGAGCGGCTCTGTCATCTTTAAAAAATTTCTCACGGTGTATGCGCAAAAGGGAAAGAATGCAAAGTAACACTACAAATTTCGTGGAAAGAAGTTGGCGAGAGGAAATCGTGACCATCATGAATGGAATGTTCGCATAAGGACATTACTTGGCGGCTTATCCAGTCTCGCTTAATTAATTAATTAAAACAATGTTTAATTAATTAAAACAATAATTAATTAACAATTAAAACAATGTAATCCTCTCCGTAGTTGCATAATTTCACACACTTCAGTGCTGTGCTTCCGTTTTAACATTTGCGTTTTCACCGACCACGCATCCTTTGTGAGTGTTTGCTTCTCCCTTGATTCACACAGGTTTCTCAGCGCAAACACTCGCTGCTTGAATTACTGGGCCATCAAAGCAACCACAGCTACGTTGGAATTTTTCATCTGAAAGCTTTTCCGCTATCGTCATTGTGTGCCGAGGTGATTCGCTCGTTCCTCATTCTTCTCTTTCCTAAAATTTTTTTCTCAAAAATTTGGAATCTATGCTCTTCATGGGCTTTTGGCTTGTTTTGGCTTTTCGCTTAGCGCGATGAATTTTTCAGGTATTCTTCACTCATTTGAAATAGTAAACAACACTGCGCGATGCTCAGCGAACTACATCCAACTGATGGTTTGTTAACCTATCATATTACTTTGGTTTACTTCTTTGTGGAGATGTCGGGGTCGTATGTGAGCTAAATAGAGAGTTCTGGCAAATGTGTAACTGACTGGATGGGTTCGATGTGCGCCTTAGGCGATTTTAATTGTTTAAACAAAGAGAAGGCTCTTTTGTTGCGTTCGCATTTACATCGTTCTCTATTGCTTCGTTTCCATTCACAGTCATTCAGCCATTCTCTGCTTTCGCTACTTCTCATTATATGTTAGCGTTTCCATTTTGGCTTTTTTAAAATCTTTCTTGTCACACAGCATGGTTGCGTTACGGTTGCGAAAACTCCGCGGCCATAAAAAACGCCCAAATGTCGGACGACTTTTGGGCAAACGGAATTCTCGAGTCAGATCCCAAGTTCATAATAGCATTCACACCGTTAAAAGGCGAAGATGAGCACGAGAGTACCTAGCGTAATTGGACCGAATCAGTCAGCGCATAAATACTACCTTAATAATTTGCAAATTATGACCTACCCGTTGAAAAATTTCAAAAAACCGGAGTCAAAACGCATTTCCCTTGAGTCAGCGGTATGCCTCTATTAGTGAGTAGTTGGATGGTTCCTGTTCTCATTCCTACCTTACATTGTCAGTCGTTTGTAATTCGAGAGTTCTAGGAGATCAAAAAATGAGGATTTGATTCGACGAAGGGGCCTGTATTTATCGTTTATCACCGTAGGACAAACTCTATTTATCTGCTCGCTCTCTTTTATTATCATAGAACTGTTCGCAGTACGCTTCACGTTTCTACAATGTCATCGTCTGCAGGACTGAAAATAATAGTTCGTTAGCCATATACTCATCTCCGGACGACAAAACTGACGGCTATCTTACAATTTTCATTTCTTTTTCTCCAAGACCGACCATTGTCTGAATAGCTATCTTTTTCCTGCAGTCATTTATGACCATTTTCGGCACAGTTTTTGAACTAATAGATAGTGTGACAGTTACCACTTCTTAAACCCTCGACGACAATTATAATATTTATCGAACTGCACTATTCTTCATACTATCACAGAGCAACCATGGTGGCATTTCTGACCAGCCAAGTGGCGATTCAGTTAAGCGAACGTCATAATATCTCACTATCATCTCATCGAATAAATCTATAGAGCATCAGGCGTCAACCAAGAAAAAGTTCTTTTAGACTGTGTCTGCGTATATGCGTATATATATATATATTATATATATATATGTATATATATTCATAGTGAGCTTAAGAAACGTTGAACAAATGATGGCAAACGGTCGTATTGCGGAAAGGCGAAAGAACATTTCGATTGCATCGGAAACAATTTTGAAATGTCATTTTTTGCGAAAACGTCATTGTCTACATTCTTATTCGTCCGAAGCATCGTTTTGACCGAACTCGATTCGATGCGATCCCTCTTCTAAAAGCGCCAACAATTCAATTGACTCTCGCCAAAGCGAATGGCAACTTTCGCTATTTTCTATGAGAACCATTTTCACTATATAATAGCTTTCGTTTAATGATTCGATTTATTAAGAGAGCAGTATTGGTCGCTGAACAAATTGTTTATGGCGAACATATCGGTCAATCTGAAGGAACTTCTCAATTCTTCTCTTGAACAATTATATGTCACACATTAATACATACAATTTTGAGAGCTATTCATTAGTACGCTAAATTGCGTTTTTAAATCTTTAAAAAAACATCTGAAGCATTTCCTCATTTTCCTTTAGCTGTCTCCAAAAAAAAGCGTTTGAACTTAAGTAAAAAGATTTACTGAAACCTCCATATGCCTATGCATTAATATTGTCAGTTCGCAATGTTATTTTTACCCAAACTAACAGGTTCTCTGTTTTCGTCCGAACAAAAAAAAACATTTGCATTTTAGTGGCGAAGGTTTCAGACAGTTTTACGCAAAAATTCACCACTCGTTCATTATAATCGTCATTATTTTCAAGCGATGTGTGTATCTGGGCGAAAAATGAAACAGAGGGGTCATAAATTCTATTAGACGAGGCTTTCAGCGACGAAAAGTAGCCGATAAATCTATTCGGCGCGGCTGAGGGCAATTGAATTAAATCGAATTAAGATATCCTCTGCTAGAGAAGCAGAAGTCTTGCGCGGCGAAACTTAATGCGACTTTGATTTAGCCTGATCTGATTCTTTACTACAGTTTTCAGGAGGTACATTCTTCATTTGTTGATATATATATATATATGTGTATATATATACACATATACGTATATCAACTCTCTCTATATATATATACATACATATATATATATATATATATATATAGAGAGAGAGAGAGAGAGAGGGAGCAACAAATGAAGAGTTCAGATGGCATCAAGAAGTTATCTTTGGAACAGACATCAGTTCACTCATAGAGATGATCGCGCATACGATTACATAAATTCCGTTTGCTTTGAACTGCGGTAAGATTGGAAAACTCTTTCTCTCGTACGTTTCTTTTTTTTCAGAAGAAGAACCAAAACAAGAAGTATTTAAAGACACTTTCAAACTAAGCGTGCTACACTATGCATCTACACATAGTTACAAGGACACAAACCAAACAAAAGGTTTTTTTAAGCGATGCAGCGATGAACTTTTTTTTTCACAGAAATCATTCGTTGCCTCCTTAACAGTCTTTTCTTCTTCACCTCTCATTGCTTGCATTATTTTCTCTCATCAACTCGCCATCTGTGAGGCAAATACGTAATCACATTTATACTTCCAGTCATAACATGCTCAAAACGTATTCTAGCAACATAAGATGCGGCTTAATTGCGCACATGCGACTGCACGCTTTTGTGAAGAGAAACAAGCAAAAGCACAGCTTGGAGCTTCATTGTATGTGATGTTCAGAGTTCTATCAGGGGCACACCTAAATCTAGCAACGAACTGTTCACAATATTATTAGTGTTGCGTATGCGAGTAAAGTCAACGTATAGGTATCATCTGCCTTAACAAGTTATCGCAACTCAAATGGCTTTATGCGAAAGCTATCCAATCGGTTAAGCATGTTCAGGTATATTCACTTAAACCGTTCCTGTTCTTAAGTCGCAAAATCTACGAAATCGGAGTAATCGAAAAAAGAACGCCGTAGTGATCGGTTTTTTTATAGCATTTAGAACGGAACAGAAAAGCAAAACAAACAGCACAAAGTCTCCGGATCTCGTTTGTAATTGCTTAGCTTAATTTGATTGTTCCCCTCGCGTGCAATGAAATCTTTCTTGTATGCCCATCGATTGTGTATACAAAGTGGACGCCTCAGCGACTCATGTTTGCTCGTAATGGGCTCTGGCCTGCATGAAATAAATAACTGAATATTGAAGTCGCTCTGACGCGGCCACCTAATCAAATGCGTTTTTTGCTACCATCACATTCGCCATGTTTCGCATGAAGATATGCATGCCATCTAGTGTTGCCGCCATCTTTCCCAGTCTATATTCGAGATCAATTCCTATGCATATTAATTAGTACTCCCCCTTTTGTCTGCCATGAGGTATACACAGAAAAGAACGAGAAGCACCGTGATAGCAAAAACATTTCGGTTTGCGAATTTGCGCTTAATTTCTGTTTCAAAGTTCGTTGTTTTCAACACAGGTGACGAGCGATAATGCACTTCAGATTTACATGAGTTATTGAAATCTTGGTTTAAAACGCATCTAACAAGAAAAATGTATCGGCAAAAAAAATTTTAAAAGCAGGTGTACCTTTAGTGACCTCATAATGTGAGAGGCGTATATAGTAATTACCAATCGGCATAACCCTTTCCTTACAAACCCTCATCATTTAATTCGAACCAATTATGGGTGATTTTAACTTGTGCCGACAATTCACTTTGCCATAGCAACAAAATTGTCGAAGTTCAAGCAGTACGGACAGATGTTATGTTTTTAAAATAGTTTTATGCTTTATTTTCTTTTTTTTTTGTTGCGTTCCTTACAAATTTCTCATAAACGTTCATAGATGTGAAGCGTTTTGGAATATTAGAAAATCGTGACATATTCCATACATTTCGCGGCAGCAGGTCATCCTTAAACGCGCATTGTCCGAAATATGGCTACTGCCAAATCGCTATTGCCTATGAATGTGACATATCCGCGGCAGGTTTTGTCGTTTAGAAACTTGCATTCGAAGGGACTACTGCTTGATTCTTCTAATATTGACAATAGCGCCGGTATAAACGCCTAATTTTTTTGACATCAAACAAAGGCAGTATACTCTAGAAGGAAAATTTGACGAGTATTATGGATGGTGAGACGACCACAACCGTAGCGGGAATTGCTCAACCCCATAAAATTGCGACTGGAGTTGTGCAAAGCATTGCGCGTGGATGGTTATTTTTATCGGCAATAGTAGCATTCAAAGAGCTGAATGACATTCCTCGAAGATGTCATTTGTCCTGCCTTTCAGGGATGCTTTGTAATGATAATTGACAACGCAATGCAGATACATCGAGCAAGGCGAGAGGAAATAGATCGTTGAACGAAAAATACTCGAGTGGTGTTGTGTAGGAGCAGTTGGTTAGTGGGTTGCACGTTAATGGATTGAAGTCGACAAGCCGGAAACTTCGCAACGCAACAATCACCGTTTCGTGCTGCTGTCATCTTGTTCGATATTAAACTATACTGCATGATCGACGATATTACACTATCATTTCTTAACTGAATACCAAACGACACAGTTATTGTCGGAGTGGAAAGCGATAACTGGTAACGACGAATCAACGCGATGCCTTATCCAAAGGACCCTAATGGTTAGTCTGCGTGCAATATTCATGTTCCACTTAGATATCGTTTTTGTTTTGATGACCCGAACACGCGAATAGGTGATTCCTGTGAACATCATGCTTTTATTTAGGGCTGTGCGCCATGTGAACGAACAATTCTCAGTTGCGATTCTTTGAGATACATGACGAGATCAATCATGATCGGTTGCAAACGCATGAGATTATGCGTGAAAGTCGATTAAGAAACTACCAATGAGAAAAGTCGGTCGCACGAATCCGTGTTCTCTGCTTTTCCCAGTGGAGCTTTATGGCAATGTGATGTTCTGAGGATGATTTAAAGTGCAGCCATGCTATTGTGAAACGGATTTTTTAAAGAGACGGAAATACTAAGCCTTCCAAGCGTCAAGTTATCGGTGAGTGTTATTATGTAAAACGTTCGTTTAAACATAATGTCCTTAAGTTTCCACAACCAAATGTCTATGTTTCTCAACATTTTTTTTCTGTTCTTTACTAGTGCTTGTTCCAAAACGATACGCAGATTCGATCAAGTATTCTGAAAATGTTCTCGAAAGGACTGAGAGGACATGACCATATTTTCGCACATCCCACTTGAGACTGTTGAATGCGAACTATATTGGTCTCATACCAAACGAGAGCAAATTAATGTACACCATTGACGCGTTAGAAATTGTTCGGTGAATCGCCTTGTCATCTCCCTCAATGTCGCTGAATGCATTCATTGCCGATTTATGAACCAATCTGAAACGAAATCGGCAACGAAAAGGAAATTCATTGTTGCAGTGATAAAATGCAAATGCTCATTTAATCGACGTTATCAGTAATGATAGTTCATTGTAGCATGCAGGCCCTTGCTTCATTTCATGCCATTCACGGTACATACGTGAGAACGTATGAAAGATGCTTGTTTGGATATGAACGTTTAGCCCAATTATCGATCTTTTTTTTTCGCTTCTCATCTTTGTGCTTTCTTTAGCTTGGTATTCGTATGTGCTTTAGGCGATAATGTTTTCGCCTAAGCACATTTCAATACTGATTGCGGCATTGATCGATTACTATGTTTACTCGTCATCTTCTATTGATGAACATTTTGATGGATGAGTAGTTTCAGTCCGTGAATTATAAGAAAAATTAGAATTCAAGTGATAGCAAGATTTTGGAGCATAGGACAACGTTCATTGTATTAGTGCAAGCGACAATAATGGAAAAATTTATGTAGACATATAAGGAACGACAAATAATAGCCTACTTATATTAATTATGCATCCATTTGTTGACGCTTTGATAGAGCAAAAAATTAGGTGATAAAATCCTTAAGGGATCGAAGAGAATGCACTTTTGTAAGCTACTAATTAAAACTTTAAACTATTCTTTGCTCGATTGGCACCTATCATGAAAGCCAATACGAATAAAGAGCATAAATAAAGAGCGCTCGTTCAACGAGTATTGAAAGTGAAAAAGAACAATGAAAAATTGCACAAGAATTGTGCTCATCAACAAGTTCTTTGTTTCACTTTGAAATTTATGCAATGAAAATATGAGTGCTGCTGAGATGTGGGCTGAGTGCCTATGCAAAATGCATGAACTGCTCGCACTCCATATTTATGACTTCCATGACTTATTTATTCGTAAAGTCCACTGATGACAACTTAGGAAAGCGTGTCAGTGGTGTGACACGATATGGGTCTCAGCAATTTCACACTTTTCGCCCTGCACACAAAACGATTCCAGAAATTTCCAAGTGCTAAAATAACGCACGCCTAATGAGACGAACGAGGCAACTCGGCTTTCCAGATAGCAGCGATTGTGGACGCGTACAGTGAAAAAGTTGGATTTCCTCAACGTTACTAATACTAATGCACTCGTATGTATTTGTGCGATAACTCTTTTTATATGTAGTACAGTAATAATTTCGTCATTGAACTTGCTCTACGAATCATCTGCCAATAACACATTTCTCCTCATTTCTCCGAAATTGTCTTGCAGTCGGATCGATCGCGAAATATTGGCCCGCAACTTTTGGCATGTTGTGCGTCTAAGACACGCTCTGCGATCGTGATTGGATTTGAAAATGAGTATAAGAGGTAAACTTGAGGTACAAATCATACCCACGCAATTTCGTAACATTAACTCCCCTGTTTAGCGAGCTGAAGGTTTTGGGAAGACAAACAAGCAGTCACCACACAAACATATATGAACGAACACGATGACGCGGCTCTGCAATTCGAGATGGAACGGAGAAGCCTGAGAAATACTAGTGCCCAAAAATACATGAAATAAAGCTGAAAATGACTGCAAGAAGAAAAGAAGCGCTTCCATTGATTACAAGCAAAGTGATATGAATCTGTGCTTCGCCACTTTACTGTAGCTTGTTTTGTGCGTTGGTGGCGCTAGTCCAAGTGGGATTGTTTCGGTCTGCTCGCATGCAAACATTGCTTAAGTGCATGAACGGTTTGCCTATCAAAGAGGATGATCGCTCGAGTAGGTCTATTCCCCATAGTGATCATATGGCCGAACAAATCGGCGTTTTGTTTGCAGTGTTTTTTCCGTTAGGGATTCGTTAGGCTGCGCCCGCATTTGTGCTATTTTGCTAGCTGGAATGGTTATAGCCAAACGAAACAGCAGCAAATGAGCTGCTTCTCACTCGACAAGTGAAGTCGCATTTTTGAAGCGCTGAGGCCTTTATGCGAACAGTGCTAATGATGGCGCACATTTTAGTGCTACGGCTTCTTTTGCCCTTCAAACGCTGCCCGCACATAAGCGGCAACTGTTCGATTGCATTGCACCGTCTTTAAATTCGGTTTTTTCTTTTAACCACTCGTAACAAACTGCACCTCAAATCGTCCAATTTTCACATCGAAGAGCAATACCGGTCGAAGTCTAGCGATCCGTATTCCCTCGTCTTTGTGCTCCTCCGATCTTGTGTTTGCGCACACACTTCACATTCTACGTGATTCAGAATGCAGCTTTATTTATCGTCTATTTTCGAGAGATTATGAATATAGCAGTACGTGTACCATTTGCGGCATTGACCGCGCAGCTACTATTTGGTTTCATGAGCGTTCTATTTTAAAGGGTTAAAGCAGCAACCTCGTCGAAGCAAACGGTAGCTAAGCTATCATGCATATGGCAGCTATGCCACTAATTTGACAATCGATTTATGAATTCCATGCAGAGAAACAATTAGACTTCATTGTAGTATTCTGTGGATTTGTTTATCACAAAAGTTGTGCTCCGAGCACATTTGTAGCGGCCGTTGAATATTCTCAACAACCGAACTGTTATGTGAGTTTCGCATTCTCGAATACTTGCATCTTTTCATATATTTCGCCGTATGTTATTACTATTTTTGAAATGTGCCCCTTTTTGTAAAAGCTTTAAAAATTTTCCATCATTAACTCAAAGGCAAACAACTACGAAGAATTTCATGAACGTCACAAATGGTCATTAAGATTTCTTACTTATCTTGTACATTTAATGGTTATGCTTTCTTACGCAGCAGCTTCATATGCGCGGATGATTTTGGTGTATTGAAGGCAAATATTCTCTATCCTTTGTTCTCTCATTTGCAGAATTCCAATTGTAAACGAAGGGCTGTTGCTGGCGAGTGTTAATCACCTTTCACGGTTGATAGCTCTCGAAATTGATAAGTCGGATGACGGGTTTACTAAAGCGTGTTTGCGTACGCAGCTTTGGCAAGCTTCCATTATATATTAATTTCCGGATAGCGTTAATTAATCGAAGAGATCGTTCTCAATGGTAATATTTAATCACTGATCCCACCCGCTCTTTGCGGCTACGCGCAGTCTGTAGAGCACAACCGAGTCAAGAGATAAGCACATCGACTGTTGCAATTGTTGCAGTTTGGCGGAGTTTGCATTTTGCGTTCAACCGTTGATGTGGGAGCTATACCAAAGATATCTTCTTAGAGAGCGTGTCAACAAGAATCATGATCAGTACTGTGAGGCAAACGACATAATGAACACTACAAGTTGCCTTACTCTATCTACCGCCAAATTTCTGGAAGGTCGCCGACTCTGACTTTCAGAACAAGGCAAAGGTGTCTGACTCTAAAGGCCTCCGACTCTGACTTTCAGAACAAGGCAAAGGTGTCTAACTCTAAAGGCCTCCGACTCCGACTCGCAGAAAAAGGAAAAATCACCTCACTTTGCAGAGTGATAAGTTTAATGATCCGTTTTTGATATGGAGAAAAGAACATCCATTTGAGAAGATTTGCTAAAAGAGCTACTTCCATACGCTGAACTATGTCTTGCGAACATGAGGATCGATAAGCGAGCGCACCAACAAAGAAGCCGCTTTCACCAAACCCCATCATCCCATTCCAACTACTCCCATCAACTTTGGCGTATCGTTCACAAAGCGTTTTTTTAAAGCGAACTCTCTCAACTGCGACAACCAAAAACAATTTTGGTCACTGCATTAGCTGCAGTCGGTTAATTCACTTTATTATCTTCAAAAAACCTCTTCAACGAAGCATTGTACGCGAATGAACCCCGGTTGTAGGAAACCGTCAACTTTGTACCCTTCGCGGAGCGTTACTGCAGAAAATACCTTTTTTCTATACGAAAAAACTGGTTCCCCAACGCCAGTTTCTTAGTCTGCTAGAAACACTTGTGATATACTTTTTCGCTCAATGCATCGCGTGATATGATTTCGTCATTGTCACATTTGCTAACATCAATGTCACTTATTCTGGAGCAAATCCTTAAGTTAACGTTTTCGCTAACCATAAGTCCGCTGGGTTGCGCTTGAGTATTATGCTTTTAATAGTGTGTATTATGGCATCATTTACTTTCACGGCCAGTTTTCTTTCGTCTGTTTTACCGGCTTTTGTGGATAACTGTGCACATTGGTCACCTGTATCATCTTATGCGTCATGATCGCCTGTATGCGACTCATGTTCGTAGTAACTTCATTAACGCGAGCCGATTTCTCTTCATATCTACCCGTTCTTCGGAGGTCCTTGTGATCTGCTTTGCTTGATTATTTTTGACACTAAGTGCACTTTTGCGTTTGTTAGAAATTTCGGTATTGTATGATTTATTGCCAAAGTTTGGTGAGAGGGCGGACTGGGAAGTGTAGTAATTGGACAAACCATCGAAATAGTCTACAACAAATATGATTGTTTCTCTGTGAAAATTGGGGCTTACTGAGAAACTTGTAGGAGCGGCAGTAGAAAATTTAAAAGAATGACTCCGACTAGTAATTTGGTGTTTTAAAGATTCAACTGGAGAAGTTCCTTCCGCTATCCATGCGTTCAGCTTAGTTGTTGTATGAGAGAATTCAGTACATGCACAAAAAGTAGTTATGTTCAGATTGCAGATAATCCTTTCTGCTGACACTGTTGTTTATAAGCATTATCTCTATTTATGGAGGGAACTGTTCCATGTCCTTGATGATCAGCGCTGCTCCTTCCGGCATTCTAGAAAATCTTACCGGACTTTTTCTTTCTGAAGCACCACTAGTGACATACCCAATTCACTCTCGAGTGCGCTTACCTTGCCCAGTGTTCCCCATTCAGTCCATAGATTTATTTTTTTATCAAGCTGCAATGATTAGTTTGTTTGAAGATAATTCGAGGTCACACTGTATGATCGGCATCGCTGCACCCAGTTTTGATAAATGATAGGTTTTCACTGGTCAATTCTCTTGGATGTTTGACGAGTTGTTCCAAAATAGTCGCATGTTTTTGTTTCTATTCATTTTCGCTGTTGCTAATATGTTCGCTTGTAACTATGCTTTTAACTTGTTTATTAACTCACAAATGCCTCTACGGCAGTTGTGCCATCGTATGAAAACCGTTCGTATTCTTTGCAACATTCGTACGTGATCTAAAAACGAAAAGCGTCGTGCATCAGCGGAAAGATCAGTTGTTTTTGCTCGTTTGTTCGGAGATTGTGTGACTACAATCAATAACAACAACTAAGGTATCGTCTAACGTGCTCGTTCATCGCGTCGTTTATGCGAGAATTTGATACTGATGACGAGGTTAAAACACCACTACAAATATCTGCTTAAAGAGGACGAAGAGCACTCAGGTATACCTTATTTCAGATTAGAAAATGCATCCCTATCTAGTCTTAACAGTCATTGTCAAGAATATTGTGAGAAACAAATTGGAAATGAGGCACAGTTACTTCCTTCTTTCAAAGTAACTCTTATAATGTTGTGTCGAGCTGTGGCCAATGAATACGAAAATTTGCATTCGAGTTATTAAGAACTGAAACATAGAAATTAAATTGAAGAAATGGCGAAAGATTGATCTGGCAGCATGATGAGGATTGGAGAGGAAGGAGAGTGGATTTGGAACTGATATCCAAGTAGGAAACAGGAGGAACATGGAAGTGGGACCGCTTCGGTTGAGCGTCGGAACCGGACCGATAATCCGTTTTGGAAAAGAAATGTATAGGAATGCTGTGTCTAGTAAGGTGCTCGTTACACATTTATATTCGTGTATTACATTCTCTCAGTTTTGTCTAAAAGATAGCGTGTTTTGCAAGCAGGTTACGATTTGTTTATCAGCGACCTTGCCTTATCAGTTGTTTTCTCGTTTGCCCTTCTCGCTGAATTATGTGAATTGATAAGTAGTGTCGATTATCGCTTTCATGCTTCCTATCGTAGTACCTTACGTTTCCAGACTCAACTGCTTTGCCTCGTTATATAGTGTTTGCCGCTGATACTTGCTGTAGGAATGCAATAAACCTCTTTCATACATATGGATTCGTCAAATCATCCCTGCTCAATAGTGCTAATGGATAAAGCGAAACTTCACAACTGACAAATTTCGCTCGAACAGTTCCGATAAGTGAAGAAATATCGAGTGAAATCCGTAAACAAACAGATTCGCAAAAATTCCTAAATTCCTAATGGAAGAGAAGTAAAGAAATTATTAAGGAACGTTCGCTGAGCATGGCTTGCTCCTATAGATATCGCTTAGCTTGCTCCATTTAATTGCTGGGCGCCAGTGATTGCTTTGATCCCGTGTGAGACGCTTGAGGTGTGAAATTTTGCTAGCAAAGGTCCCAAACATTATGAAGATATTACTTCTTGGCGTTCACGTTTTGTCTCATAGAAGATAATTTTGTAGAGAAACTGACGCTCGTTAGCCTCATTACATCTTTTGCTCTTTTCTGATACATATACGCAGTGCCTTCAGTGGTTGCTGAATAAATCAGAAGCCATTCAGATAGGCTTAAAAAGACATTGCTCTATGATGGCAAACATGACTAACGGCTTCGGATGACGTTGACACGTTGTCGCCGCATTGCATGACGATGTCTCAGTTGTGACTGACATTGTCCGCATTAATATGCTGTTCAAGATATGAGTTTCCCTTAGGATAAAAGATGCTTATCCCAGTGAGCGGCACTTCTATTTCTTCCTCTCGGAACGTTAAGAGGGCCTAGGTTAAGAGCGGTACTTATCGTCAAAGTCATGAGAAATTGTAGTACCTTCGAGGGCCTATCGTTTTTCAGTTGTGGGGAAATGATTTTGCCCCAACCTCCAATAAGGAGATTCCACCAGAGCCACATGGGAGGTGCGATTTTTTTTTGTTTTACAAGTGCTATGTTTGAAGAACGTTTTATCGCTTCTTTTCGCTCAAGAGTCTGAAGAAGCGTATTTGCCATTCGCTATACGCTTTTAACTTAGGGACCCCTTTCTGAAGTATACGATTTCATTTGTTGTTCCATACTTCTTGCATACCATACGTTACATTCTTGCTATTGGTAGCTTCGTTAGTAAACATTCCAGACACGCCCAGTGCTACGCTCGCACTAAAATAAATACGCACTATCCAGGAAACTCAGCAAGAGAGCATGTAACATCTATTATTCTGTCGGAATGTTGAGCGCCTTAAATGCATGAAAACGCAACTTGAAGGTTCGAAGCTCTCGTTTGAATAGATGAATATGCTATGAGCAAGTTGGCTGGTCGGATCCACTCCAAGGTAGATGTTAGGAGAATCCACATTCATCACCTTTTTCTGACGAGAGAGCCGATTTTGACCATCGCTTAAGGCAGATGCCACATTAAAGTTTACGAACAACAAAGAAGTGGAATTTGCACAAATCAATTTTAGCCATACAGGTAGGTGGTATGTAACTTACAGCTTACATAGCATGCTTCACTTCCGTGTTTAGTTGAAAATTTGCAGCGAACGCTTTGTGTAGTAAGACAATGATGCGTGCGACGTCCGTTTTGGGGGTTGGGTTCGCAGCAATCATCCTGGTCGGTCTTCTTGGCGTTTACCATACAGCAAATCCAGCGAGGCAGCCGAGGCCGGAAACCATCGAAGGTGGCATTTCTCGTTCTCATTTCATCCATGCATTTATGACCGATTTTTCTCGCATGAGCTAGAGTATTGCGCTTTTCAACGGGATATTACTTTTCGAGCGGTGCCTACTCAATTGTTTATGTATTTCACCTTTATGGTTTTTGCGGAGTGCTTATGAAGCCACAATGTCTTGGCTTGGTTTATCAGAAAAAACCTCCAAATGCATTCTAGAGGGCTAGAAAAAGCGGTCAAAAATCGCATGGAAATCTACTCACTCATCCAGTAACGTGTCTGCTGACAGAGCTTATTTTGGCCATTCATTTTTTGATGAACGCACTTCAGTAGATCATACATAATAAAAATTACCTTGATAGACGTTTACGCATTTTTCCAATATGAGCGGTGGTTCTTGCAGTTTTCAATATCGCGCAGCAACGGTCAAATCAGCATCGCGTTATCGCAAATGCTGCTAACGTGTCCAAAAAAAAGCGACAAGTATAACAATTGGTGAATACTACTGTCGTCATCATCAAGACAATGAAAGCTGTAAAGAAAATGTCATCTAGAAATAAAACTCATAAAAAATTGCTCGAAAATTTTTTCGATAATGTGTGCATATCTCTTTTTTTCCATACGTTGAAACCCTTTTCATAGTATTTGTTCTGCGTTTTCCACGCTATTTCCTCCACACTATGTTCAGTTTTGCTACTTTCTAGAAAGTGCTCGCTTTTTTACACGAGTGAAATTTAGAAGAAGTTTGTAACCACTTGGAAGTTCTATCGTTTTTTTTTTTGCGTTATTTCTACGTTATTTCTAGCACAAATTGGAATGCGATCTCGAGCAATCGTTGTGGCATGTAGACTGCAAACGAATGAGATCCCTTGGGTGAAATGGGAGTTCTCATGAACATCAATCCACTGACGTAGTACACATTCCAAGCAAAAAAAAAAACAAAATTCTGCCTCTTTTGAAAGACAATTCATTGATTCCATTCTCGAGCTAACCAACAATTCATGTGCAACTCAATCACAGACTAATCTCACCACTAATGCAACATCCGCATGCTTAATAGTTCCATGTTATTATATTGTTTTTTTCAAACAAAATTTTCGAGAATATAAATTCATTAGCTACTATGAGAGGTTTTGCTGAGCAAATTGTGCAGAATGTTTACACACTGTGGCCATGCGGTGCATTTGTTTGCTACCATCGCTTGGCTCTTTTCGGTATTTTTTTTTTTTGCGCTCTGATTATCTTATTTTGGAAAGATTTAGGCGACTATATAAGAAGGAAAGGACGATCTACTTCGTTCCACAAAGAATTTCATGGTGGTACTTTATTGGAGAGGTACTTTGTGTTGCTGGGAGTTTCTGTTGTAGGCATTAATAAAACACTGTTGTTTATGTTTTGCACTATATAATTATTGTTTTGCAGAATGATATTTAAATTGCACTTTTCAGACTACCATCAAAGCATATCAGAAAGGTTAATGGCGAACGTAAAGGGTGAAAAAATACGGGAAAATTTACGGCTCTTAACAACTCTACCTCATCCAGCTGGTACACGTGCCAATACGAAAGTAGCAGAGAAAATCGCCGACTTATGGCGCAAGAACGGGTTAGCAGGTATTCTTTGAAAACTCTTAGGACTTCAATATAGTTCAAACATTGAAGTAACTAAAATTTTTTTAAAAAACGCTAACGTGCTGGTAGTCGGATTAAGGGAATCCCATCCGTTGCGAAATGTGAACTGATCGGATCACATTACTTCGACGAAACATTTGCGTTTTCATTTTGTGCGCTTGACATTTCTACTCGTTTTATCACACGGTCTCCCAAGGATTACAAACGATGAGCATTTCGTTGACAAAAATTCACAAGAGAGAGTAGGAATATGAGAAATCTTAGTTTTTATGTACATATTTTTTTAACGTTCTTGAAGCAGTTCAAAACATTATGCCCTTAAAATTAATTGAACCATCGAAGAGCACTGTTGCGCTCCGCACATATGATGTATACTTCGCTTGTCCAGAGAGCACCGAAGTCTAAATTTTCGTCTTCTTCCATTTTAATCAGTTTTTACTGTTGCTTTTCTCTTAGATGAGTCATATGTTCGAGAATTTCGTTCTGCAATCTGTCTCCTCCAAAAAAATTATTTTCTAAACCAGAGTTGGCCTACACTTCTTCTGGCCGGCTGTAAAGATGCCTATTTGCGTTGAATCTTTCGGAATGATGAGTCTAAAGCTGAACGCGCTCTGCACAACTGATGCATTGTAAATCTGGGTATTTTCTCACACATGTATTAGACAAAACACGCTTTCAGATGTGCATTATGTTAAATATGAAGTTTTGTTGTCTTATCCTGACTACGACAGACCAAACCGTATATATATTATCAACAGCGACGGTGAAACGCAGTTCGTCTCAAAGGGAGTCAGTCCGGTTATCATTCCCGAAGAACAGGGAGCTCCAGGTCAGAAATTCGATGTTTATCGGTGACTAACGTTGAAAAATGCAATTTATTTCAAGGGAATCAAATGACTGCAGCATTTTAAAAAATTCAACAGTAAAACCATCGTAACACATCAGATATGTGCTGCATAAACATTTCTGAGTTATTTTAAATCTTGTACCGATTATCTCCATAGTTCAGCGGTTTTACCCGTCTAAAGAAGTATGAATCTGGTAAAAAAGTGACGTGCAAAATTGAATCCAAAATAGTAACGCGCAAAATTTTGGAAAATGAAGAGCTCAGGAGAGGGGGGGGGGGAAGGAGTGGTCAAGATTTAAAAGGGCCCATGTCTGCTTCCCACATGCCATGCGATCCTGAAGCTTTCGAAATTTCTCTTCTCATATGTGCTTCAGAAGGTTTCATTCGAACTGGCACAAGCATTTCAGTGCTTGCGCTTGCATAACTTACATAAAATAAAGAATCTATTGCCGATGTGCTCATGCAGATTTTTCCAAGCGAAAATGTCTGGACGAGGGAGAAGGCGGAAATGTCGAAACGCGGGAGTGACCAGAAACCAATTATTGACCAAGCCAGTGTTGGAGTACCATACAATTAAAACGAATCTGCAAACGAGTTGCAATTGCGCGATACATTTTTCTGCATTTGATGACTTCTTTATCTTATGCAATTGCAACGGCTTACACCTCAAGGAAAAACTCTTTATTGCCGATAGCTTGACTGTAACATTTTAGGTGCCGGTATTCAATGGGTTGCTTATTCGGGTAATGGAACTGCACAGGGTGAAGTGGTGTACTGTCATCACGGCAGAATAGAAGACTTCGAAAGGCTGCACAGACTTGGCATTGATGTGAAGGTAGCGTGGCAGTGAGCTATCTATTCCAGAATGTTCGATCACTGAAAAAAGAAAATTCTAGATCATTTCAATCAGTCGAGAAGAAGTGGTACTGGCGTAGACAGAGCATCTGGACGTGCATAATAGTTTTGTAACCGCTTTTGTAAAGAATGGACCGAAATTAAGAGGGCTGCTCAACTTTAGTACCAAAAGCATGTGACTGTGTAATTCGTTTTTTTTTGTGGCGTCCGTAAGGCTTGTACAAAGTTGTTTCGTCTGTAATTTGTGCTCACAACTGAAAGCAAGCAATTAATGAAGTCTTCAGCTGCGCTAAAGACCACAAACATAGTTCCATTAATTTCGTTTCGTAATCTCAAGTTCCAACTATGCTTAACCCTGTTCTACTATGCTGTGATGTTCTGACAGTCCTCAAGCTTACGACGGTAAGGCAGCCGCATCAAAATTCGCTGTGGGTTTTTTAAATTGCCGAAATCTATTGCCGAAATTCTTGAGGAGTTGGTTTCCCTACGAATTTCCATGACATTCAAGAGTGATTATTTTTCGAGAAATTGTATCGATGTGCGGCCGGTCACTTTCTGTCCCCTACAACTATGTGATTTTAGGGTAAAATCGCATTGCTGAGATACGGCAATGGATTTCGCGGTGACAAGGTGAGGCACGCACAAATAAATGGTGCCATTGGCGCTATATTATACTCGGATCCGGCCGAAATCGCCAAAATCGGGATACAACCAGGTGAGCATTCGAATGGTAACGGAATCAAAAGTATTGATGAAATGCACAATCATTTACCTCTCCTCTTCAAGCAACGAAATACTTGTAGTAGTTTGCAACTTTTTACGCTTTAAATGCGTTACCGCAATCTGTACACCGTTCACGAAAGTGCTGGGCAATTCAAAATGCTTCTTGTCATTATTCGCTCCAGTAGCACACTTTATAGACGAAATTTTTTGAAACTAAGCCACTTCGTTTCGAAATTCCCATTTTTAATGATATTCGTTGAACGTTTCGAGGTGTGAAAATTCATCGGATACTTGCCGAGGTTTTTGTTTTTTAGAGGATGTTTATCCGAATACCGAATGGATGCCATTAGAGGCCGTTCAGCGAGGTAGTATTATGCACGGTAATGGCGATCCACTCTCACCACTCTACCCTTCAAAGAAAGATCTTTATCGAACAAAGACCATTCAAGAGGTTAGTAGGACTTGCATTTAATAAAATTCACTTCAGTAGTCCCCTAACCAAAAAGTTATGAACTTTTTCGGTTCGGTGCGCTTATACGTCGTTGTTTTTTTTTAAAGAACTGAAGACAGTGACAGATACTCACCTAATTCAGACAAGATCGATTATGGCTAATATCCTAGTCATTTAGCCTACACTGGACAACCATCATGAGCAGACTTCGGAAGTCGGCTCCTGTTTTTGAGGTAGTCTATGCCAGAAACTGCTCTCTTTTGGAGCTTGTAGCAGATGGAGCCAACTTTCTCTCTTAGAAGTTTAGAATCAGAGTTCAATGCTCCCATTTAAGGCATCTGCACAGCCGTTTTCATCATGTCTTGCTCTGTACTGGCGGATGACAAATGTAATTTGTTCAGGAACTATTGCTTGGAGATGGTGACGTAGATAACCTGTGGAACTGAAGAGTATCGTCAGTAAACATAGAGAATCTATAAAATGAAAAGCCAGCAAAACAAAAGTGAAAAGAATGAGAGAAATTTCATCATCGGTCTCTGCTTATTACCAGTTGAACTGTTCAGGAAATCTGCTCACAATGCAAATTTCTAGTTTATGTTAAATGCAGGTAATAAACCTTTTGCAGGCAAAAGATGATGGAACGCTGCCAACAATTCCTGTTTTACCACTCAGTTATAATGATGCATATCAAATATTATCACGTATGCAAGGACGTGCAGTACCATTGGATTGGCAAGGCGGATTAAATATCACCTATCGAGTTGGTCCTCATCTCAGCGGTGGTGCCACAGTTCGCATCGATGTCCGATCTTCTTTGCAAACAAGGCTCGTTACGTAGAACAGGGCACTTGGGTGGGCTTGATGTTTGCAATTTTTAAGTCGTCGAAATTTGTAAAGCATTAGTCATTTGTAGAATTTTGACGCTTTTTATTTTCCTTTTCACTTACATATGAACTACTGTGGCATATGTTCTCATTGGCACATGCGTATATTCGTCTTTCGAAGTTGGTGCGCAGTGAAAGGAAAAGTTAAATAAAAAATGTTCGGCAAAGTCGGTAGTTTTTCAATAGAAAGATGGCATTGCGGACGGAGGTAGGGGCTAAATGAGACTTTAATAACCGCGAGTTGATTGGCAATCGATTTAAAATGAAGATGTCACACAGAATACTCGAAGAGGCTACTGCGTCTACGAAGAGAATACTTCTTGATGGCGTCAGCAGCAACTGAACGAAATTAGCCTTTGCTGACTGCATACACTTAGCGCAGGTCCGTACCCAGAGAATTTCCTCTCCCACCTCCCATCCCTCCACCTCTTCCCCGAGGGCAAATCGTGGGGGTCAGGGAATCCCGTTCACAGACCGGGATTAAATGTGCAAAACACTAAAGGTTTAGCGGCAATGTTCCTTATGGTCTGGTGGTTAGCACAACTGCTCCTCTTGGGCATGACAGGGTTCGACACACGGTTAGGTGGTCCCGTTTCCCACCTAAGCAACTTTGATTTGCATCGGTATCACGGCGCTCAAGGCATATTTCTGGGAAAAGTGTTTTCTGGAACTTTTGCACGAAAGCACAAGCAGTTGACCAGACTTGATCTGCAGCGCACATATTTGTCTTTATTTTTTTCTGCGGTGGTTTCTTCTCAAGCTCTGGTCACCTGAACTGTGCGGATTGCATCCCCTCCCCCCCCCCCTGACCAATCCTGATTACGGGTCTGTTGAGTGAATCAGCTCGTCGACCATTAACTGAGCCGCCTTGCCAAGGAAATCAGACGATTGTTGATTTAAGAAGTATTTTACCGGGTTGACGCTTTCAGAATAATTCGCAACGTGATCGGATATATTCACGGACTGGATGATCCTGACCGATATGTGATCCTAGGAAATCATTTCGACGCATGGGTCTATGGTTCCATTGATCCGAATAGCGGAACCGCAGTGCTCGCTGAGGTTGCGCGCGCCATTACACAGACAATCAGCGAGACGAACTGGCGACCGGGTTTGTTATTACCCTATAAGGCACGGCGTATAAGCAACGCCTAATCTCAACACCAAAGCTTACAGCTTTTCGTTCCAGAAGATATCTAATAAAGGCTCAAAAATGCATTGTATCGATATTGCGGCACTTAAACAGCAAGCGACACTCCCGCTCATCGCCTTCCAGGTTGATCCTTATCATGCAACATTGTCTAACAAAGCGTAATGACACCCCATTTCCGAAAAGGAGATCACAACAGGTGGTGTCTACTGAATAGAAGCTGTTTGGGGAGGGACTTTCATTGAATGTTGAACGGTACCTCCAATGTCATCAAACAAAATCATCTACCGAAGGCATGTGTTAAATTTTGCATCATTTGCGCTTAATTAAATGCCAACTGCACATTTCGGTTAGCCGTGTGTGAAAAATTCGAAACAGCAGGCGCCTGCAAAATAGAGCTTCATGAGAGAGATAAAGCTTGCATGCAAAAATGAACTATTCAGATGAAAGCGTGAAGCGCTTTCTGGTCAACCAATATTTGTATGCAAAATAATTCCGGAGAGCTTGCTTAAATTATTATTTTGGACGTCTATTTCAGATGGGTGGGTTTCTATGTTGCCTGTCTCAAGCAAAGGAACCGAGAACGGCCAGAGTTTTGCTTTTTTAGTATATTTCGGAAGTTAATGCCAAAAATCGGTGCTCTTTTATTAGATATAATCGATGATGAACTGCTCCCTGAATGATGGCTTAACATGTTCATATTACTTTACTCATGTTAAGCGTATGAATGGAAAATTATTACCAAATTGGCAGATAGTTGCGGTATTGTTTTTTCTTTTGCGAAATCGAAATTCCCATAGGAAATGATCAAATGCAACAGTAATGCGTAAATATTTGTCAAAATGACAATAATTTTCATGTCACGTGCCTTATGTGCACGAAACGCGGCGATCAGCTAAATAGATAACTTAAGCACGCACAATAATGTTCTGTGCTTGGGACGGTGAAGAGCATGGACTTATTGGCTCAACGGAATTTGTCGAACAATTTGCCAATATTCTCAGCCAGCGAGCGGTTGTCTATCTCAATGTGGACAATATTCACTCAAATCAGTCAATGTAAGGATTGCGTTCTTTTTTTTTTTCTAGTGGAAAAGCGACAATCAAGCTGTTGAGTTTGATGAAGCCGAAACTAAATCCCGTTAGCGTTATAATTTCTGTCTTTCAGTGTTAACCAATGCTTTACCCTTAGGGAATGGGGGAGGGAGGAGGCGACTGGGCTCACAATCGTTCGCATACGTCCAACTGTTAAGGAAGGAGTTTGTTGTTGTTGTTTTAAATCTAGCAAAGGGAATTAGAAGAATTCTGCGCTTAGCAATATTATTTAATTTCTGTTTCTGTTTCCTCCCTCCTCGCATTCAAATTTTTGCCCACTAAACCATTCAGCTTTCGTTATCAAAACCTTTCTTTTCCGTCTTTGCCGGTTCTGTATATGAGAATGGTCTCTACAGCTGTATGCGGTAACGATCTCACGTATGATAGGGTCATTACAGGTTCGCATCAACAGTGCCTACTCTTTATCAAATGACCACCGATGTTGCTAAACGAATACCTAATCCTATGGTGGCGGAAGTAAGACGTGGAAGGAAAACTGTATACGATACTTGGTAGGCCCGCAAGATTGATTGCTCGTTCTCTTTCGGCTCACCAAATTCCACCTTACTCCAATCCACAATTTTTATATAGCAAAGAAATGAAAATTGTAATTGGTAAATCTTATGACACCAAAACGTGCTCTAAGTGCATTGCATACCTTCCATAACCAATAATGAATGAATAACTAGATAAGGAATAAGTAAACATATGAATTTTTGATGCCTGATTTCTTGGTCATGAGCGTTCGAGGGTTCTAGAAGATGAGAGAGCCATCCATTTGAGAGGCTAGGAAAAGGAGCGATTCTAAATTGATGTTACTCAATTTGGAAATAATCTGCAACATCAAGGTCTTCCGCAAAGTTTTCCCTTCCGAACAACCGAACAATAGGCTTTTCAATGTATTTCAGCAAAATACTACTCAGGCTAACCACAAACTTCAGATAGTTCTAGATCTCTTACCATCAGCATTAGGCAAAAAGCTATTATTGACGGCGTAAGCTATGCGGGGAACTATGAAGGTATTGGCCAACCCCCTTGTCTTAGTTGAAATTACAGATTGACACCTCTCTCCTCATATATTCGATGTCTCTTTTGATTGGCAGAAAGCTATTTAAGCGAAAGCATGATTCATTTGCTATAATCATTCTGATTTAGAAGCTTTCAGGATCAAAACGTTTCCAAATGAAATCGAATTCAGGCCCGATGCACCGCGACTGCCTGTACCTGGAGCTGGCAGTGATCATGCGGCCTTCCTCAACATTCTTGGAATCCCTGTTGTGGATTTCACATACACGTATTCTTTCAGCTTATAGAGTCTAACTCAAAGTTCAATTATTTATAGACTACGCGATTGCCTTCGGTCTCTTCTCTAAAAGAAGAAGGGCCAAAATAAAGCCTACCTCCGTAACACAGTTTTTAAAAACTCAGCGATACAAACTTCGCACACTGACGAATTCTTTTCCCCTTAAAATAATGCTCAGATGTTTTATGATTAACGTTTATTCAAAGGTTAACGTATGTTTGAGCAAATGGGCTGCATAGATCGGTTTGTGTTGAATTCTGCCTCTTGTTTTTCGTTTGGTGTTAAGTCCAATCGATACATGATATTCGTTTTGATGTGCATTTCTAAGATCACTTCTAAATGGTTTACACTACATGTGAATCA
>JPKZ01000505.1:758-44895 GCA_000803305.1 Toxocara canis
GGGAGGGGGGGGGGGGGGGGGGGGGGGGGGGGGGGGGGGGGGGGGATGACAGAAATGTCGCTTCCTCCACGGGATGGCTATATTGATCGTTGACTTGAGGCAATGCTTTCTAGCTAGCACAGCAACGCTTTAGCGCTAAGCGATGCGACAAAGCAATCGACCCAACCAACGCTTTTAAAGGCTATGTGAGCATCAACCAAACTAACAACGAAAAAAAAGAAAAATGTGCAGCGTTTCGCATACGCACAGCGGATATGACATTATTGCTTGTACGACAAAACTAAAAAAATATCTCCATTTCCCAGCTACGATTTTTCTTACATATTATATCCTTATAAGATTTTCATTAATTAGATGAAACATTTCGCTCGTTGAGCACTGCGCATTCGAAATGGCATTCGAAAATGACATTTGGCAAAATGGCAAAATGGCAAAATGGCAAAATGGCAAAATGGCAAAAATGGCATTCGAACGGATTTGATGGTTTGTAAATAAGAGTACCGTGCAATCGTCTCTTTTTAATTGTTTACAGTTTCGGATCAGTTCATTTCGTTTAATGCGTTCTTTTAATTATTTTTTAATTACTGTGAAGTTATATTTGCTAAGATAACAAAATAGTTTTGTCGTCGTAAACAGGTATCGCTTCCAATTTGACCACATTCTGATTTCGTTTATATAGTGGCTTCTAATGATTTAATGCGAATAAATTAAAATGACTTTATTAACGTCTCAAACAAAAACATAACCGAATGAGCGCATAAATTATAAGACAATAAGTGACAATACAAATCTCGCAAAAACCTTCCAGCTTGTTCACTCACTCGTTGCAGTAGTTTGATGATATTGAGATATACTGCATAGATTTGAAATCCACATAAACTTTCTTCTAAGTGAAAGCGAAATTTAAAATTCCGCCCCCCTCCTCCCCCACTCCCCATTCGCTTTACTATAGTTATGTGAACAAATGCTGACACCACAAAAAAATGTGAAAGGTTTGCTCGAAGAGGACAGATCACATTAAAAACAGTTGGGAATAGCAGATGTCCCTTATGGGTTCCAAATTTGGCATAACCCAATACAAACAAAAGGCATTTTCCTCATCTATTTGAGTTTATTTGGCGAATATTAACAAAAAACGGTTTAATCGATAGATCCCAATCGAACACCATAAAAAAATCTCTAAACGCTCAATAACTTAGTTATCGTAACTACACAGTGCTAACTTCCCAATCCAGTGTGTCGCTAAGTTGGATCGATTTCGTCTCAAGTGTACACGTTGGGGGGATGTTGTCATCGCTGTTGTTCCACTTCTAGCAGTCGGTGTTGTCAAAACCAGTTGATGGAGACGAGATAATCGTAAAACTGTCAGTATCCGATGATTCTGAAACGCATCGAACAGCATCCGATGGTAATATTTCGGTTCGAGACGGAACTGTTTCTGGATCACAGTGTGTACTCTCGGAAGGATTCTGAGCAGCTTCGTTGGCTTGACGATATTCCAACGTCAAGCTCAGCACTGCTCCAATAATTATCGAGTCATAGATTGCATTCCATAGAGAATCATCATCTTTAATAACTGTTGGTTTCCCATCGTCGTCTATGCTACACAATACTCTTCCATTAAGTTTGTATCCATAATTGTGCAGTTTTTGCAATAATACTTGGTAGGCACCCTGTTTTGTGGCAAGTTTCAAGGAGAAACGTCTTCCAAGACTGCCATTCTTAAACCAGAAATAAACGTCCTCATCGTAGTATTCCGACTTGTCCGACTCAATGAGTAAACCTCTCCGGTCATCGAGTTTTTCATCCATATAGCATTCCCAAAATGTCTCCGAATTGTGAATTACATTTCGCCATCCACCATTACAAAGATAGAGCAGATTTTGCCGGTCGGCCTTGAATCCGAACTGTGCGAGTTTAGCTACTAGCACCTCGTACATGTTATCGGCATCAGCGTGAAGCGTGAAAAGTCGGCACAATTTGCCATCCTTAAATGAAATGACCGCATCAGCCATCGCCATCACTCCCGTATCCGCTGCGTGCACGATCGCACGATACAACGCACCGCGATACGCACGCTTATATCGAACCGAGTGAGCTGTCACCACAAAAACCCCCTCTTACACAACATTGCGTTCTGGTGAGCGCAACACAGCCAAGGTTTGTCGCGAGCGGCAATTGCACTCGACGCTTTGCGTTATTTCGCAACACAGCCAACTATTGTGCGATAACGTTGTGAGGAAATGCGAGTAGTGAATTTTTGCGTGAAACTGCAAGCAACGGTCGACGGCTTGCTTTTTGCGGAGTCGTATTGGGTCATCAGTTCCCCCTACACCCTCATCCGCCTTCCATAAATAGTGGTTTGTTTTACGGACCGTCAACGGTGAACGGGAGGGACACATAGAATTGCGATCTAACGTTCCGGGAACGTGACGTAATCAAGCGTCACCTATACCACGCTTGGTTGCATTGTGACCTGGTGCAGGTGTGCAGAACCGCGTGACTCACCGAGTTTTGCAAAGGGCGATGTATTTTTAGATCATTTGCGAACAGTGCCCAAGCGCTAGAAAAATTATCGGACACATCGTTTATGTATTATGTGAACAACATTGGGTCAAGCACACTTCCTTGAGGAACAACGCTGACTTGATGCGATAGTCGGAGAAGCGGTCCCCTACCTTTACGGTGAAGCAGCGATTTATCAGAAAGCTTCTTAGCCACTTTAAGGGTTAACCATGAACACCATAAGCTTCTGGCTTGTGCAGAAGCTTACTACGACAGACCACGTCGAAAGCCTTAGCATAGTCAATATATATTACATCGGTTTGAATTTCTTAATCGAGTGCCGCCGTTGTTGCACTTCTACATCAAGCGTGAAGCCGGAACTGTTCACAGGTTGTTGAGTTGATCTGCTTCTATCGTGAAGGGCTGCCACCGCGTCTCTAAGGGACTGTAAAGCGTTGGCGGTATCCCGTTCGATTGTTTGTAGGCGCTTGCAGGTGGAATTGAAGACGGAGTGTGGAGAATGAGTCAGAGTTCTGACCACCTCAGGCAGAAGGCTGCTCACAACATCACGAATCGTAGCCAGCAAAAGCTTGCGCATCTCTTCCGCAATGGTTGCCATCATTGGCTCCATAGTCTTATGCACTGCGTTAGCCATGGGCAGCGTGATCCCTTCAGTAGCTGATTTCAATTCAGAAGGTATGCCTTACTGTTCCTTGCAATCGTTCAGCGGAAGGTTTTAGTTGAGCACGATGAGGAGTCAGTACAGATATAAGTAACTGCGGGTAGTCGACGGAAAAAGTCGAAAAATTGACGAAAGAGTACAGACGAATAGTGGGAAAATACCGATGTCCTTGTACGCAGTAGGGATGGATAGGCAACAGCAGAGCCGATGACCCAAGCAAGCATTTTTCCAGCGGTAGAAATTACCCACATCGTCTCTTTATGAAAAACGAGCTCTTTCGTAAATGTGACTTTTTCTTTTCGTTCATTCGTTTAACTACGATAATAACCGACCGACAAGGCGATCGGAAATCAGAACTACAAATAAGTTCGGATGGACGAAACCCTCTTAGAAAGGTTTTTCTGAGCGGAACAGCAACAAATTAGTCCATGCAACTAAATAATCTGTTGTCTATCGAATATAGCGAGCGGGTTGACAATTTCGCATAGTATATCTACTGTAGTTTGTCATCGTTAAAATAGTCCAGCCGTTTTTTTAGTTAATATTCAAAGCATTGTGATAATCGTTCGTGACTTACAACAAATATGACTCCCTGCACAACGAACGTTTCCATATTCCTAAAACTTTTTTTTCCTGGAAGTGATCCACCTGCTACCGGATTTCACGATTCCACTACACCAACATCTCTATGCGGTCGTCCATAAGGCTGCTGCTTGCTATAAATACACATGTTTTTGTCCGCAATACTACTATATATGTTGTTGAGCAACAGCACTATATATAAGTACTCAGTAGTATCGCTGTAGCGAATTGTGTTATTTTCGAACGTTTCTGCATCTCATGCCATCATCATGAATGGGTATGTGAAAAGACGACCGCCTATTTATGCGCAGTTCTTAATCATAGCACAAGGTGCCGAAACGTCAGATAAACAGAAATCGTTATTGTTCAAGTGATATTATCAATAAACCCATCCACTATTATATATTTTTTTGAACTCTCATCATGCGTCTGTTAAAAAAGCGGATCTGTTCGTCAGTTATAGTACGACTACTATTTACAACGGTTTATTTCCGTTTTCTGGCCAATAAATACAATTCGGCGCTATGATCTCGACTCGCCTCTGGTTTGACGTTATGCACGAAGTAGAAATGTGACTTTAGCAACTCGATGAGCTCTGCTTTCCTTTGTCCATCCCAAATTTTGCACAGAAATGTGCCGCCTTTCTTCAACGGAATAACCGGCGCATCTCCGCAACATAAATTTAACAAGTGCTCACACAACGTAACAATTCTTTCGTGATCCACTTTTCCATCTCCTGGAAAAAAAAAAGTGTAAATGGATAAAAAAAGTGAGTATTAAATCACCATACAATCTCGAATGAAGCCTCTTAAGAGCTAAGAAGGTCATACCTTTCTAGAGGGGAGGAGATATACGAGATTAGGGCTACATCAGGAGGGGCTCTTTTTGCTGAGATCCTGCTGAGTGACATTTTAAGTATGAGAGACCACAGTACTCCACGATATATGGGGGAAAGAGGGTGGAGGTCAGTGCAGAGATGAAGAGAAGATGAAGGTACGACAAATAAATATCACCTTGCTGCACTTGTAGGGAAATAAAAAGCTAGCTGGTGTGCGAAATTTCGTAAGGAACTGCAACACTGTTTCAAAATTACCATTAATGAATAAGTGATTCCCAAAACAATTACGGCCTAATTACCTGAGGGATTTGGTGCCATATCGCTCAAAACCGTATCAACAGATCGTCCGTTCAAAAACTGTCTGATCTGGTCGTGCGTCTGTGGTGATGTTATATCGGCCAAAGGGATAAGGTCAACATTCGCTATCGACACCATTGGCTGAATATCGAATCATCATACAAGTGAGTGCTGGCGTATCTAAGATTGTCAAAAGAGAGGTAACGTTTCAGACGGCTCCAAAAAAAGTGTCACTGCTTCGGATACCGAAAGAGTGGGGATGGTTGGAAAAGACGGCACTTCAGAATAAAAAATTTTATTAATAAACAACATTATTACTTGTAGCTTACTACTAATTATTAGTATTCGCAAGTTTCCAGCGTATTGTCATTGCAATAGCACAAATTTTCGAATAACACAAAATGTTTTTCCTTATCCAGATGCCGCCGGTAAGGTTATAACCCCCCCCCCCCCACCCATCCTTTTGGCAGGTCAGTGGGCCGAGCACTGTTTAGTGAAAAAAATAAAATTAACTTTTCTCTTCGAAAAAACGGATGTTTCGAGTTCATCATAAAATGAAAGAATTTCAAAACAATACCGCTGAGGGTCATTTGTGCAACAACGGTGATAAATACTGATGAGTGAGTATAACAAATGAAAAACTAAGCACCGTTCGAAGTAGGGGATCCAAGTTGCATCCTATGCGAACTAGTTTGGCAGCTGAACTATTTGCTGAGCGCTCATATATAGAATTATCATAGAGTAACCCCAACTAGCGCACTAAACCTTTTTGAAAAGGCCGTTCATTTTTTATAGCGATTCACTCAACTTATCCGTTCAGCTCAGCTGGTGATGAGTAGTTAAATGCGGTCGGACTTCCAATTAACTACTCTTGAACTCGTATTTCCCTGGGTTTGTGAGAAGGGTTTCATTAATGTGATGACGATTATTTTCATCTCACAAAATTTTGCTCTATCTTTTTGGCATTACTGGGGAGAGGGCAGAAGGACAGGTCTTCATTACTAGCAGCCTCTGAAGGATAGCATCCCTCCAGTGATGAATAAGAAGTCTTTCGCATTAGTAATACAATAACTACATATAATTGTGCGGCTGACTAAAAAGGAGCTTCATAGATGCTGAACAGATTTAAAAATCAGTGGGCCGAGAACTGTTTAGTGAATGACCCTAAATGCCATGCGAGACCCTAAAGAAGTGAATTTTTCAGTGGAAAATGCCATACGAGACCCTAATGTAAAGAAAAAGAAACAAATAAAATTAAACCTGTAAATCGATTCCAAGCACGTACGCCTCCTCGTATTCTTCTTTATTAACCAATTCAGCGGCCACCTGACACCAAGACCCTGGCGCACTTCCAACATCCACTACTACCGATCCTGAAAGCACTATCGCTTAGCACCACTATTTTGGGAAAAAATTATGGACATTTGAGCAACGAAAAATACTGGCAAAACGAAACTCATGCAAATAAGCCATTTTTTAGGGCGCACAAATAAGTCGCAGAAATCTCAATGGGAACGGTGGGGATCGACGTTGCACAAAAACAGGTTAAGCTCAACTAGTGCTGACGTCTTGCCAACGGATTTCTGACACTCAAATTCCGTCAATTCGCTTGTTCCCTTGCATAAACACTGGACAAACAAGGCGCAGGACAAGTGGAAGTGATAGCCAGAGATATTGCACGATACGCATTTGGGCGACTCATCTATCGAACCTGCAGGTTTCATAAACTACTCCCACGTGGCGAAAACCCAAACCTTACTCGATCCGACCGCTTGTGCAAGTCTTCCAAATCTTCGTTTTTCTGCGATCCAACTACTCGAATAAGCAAACCAATCGGTAAGTAATGCAAGCACACTTTTACTTCTTTTATATACTAGTAATATCGGGTAAAAGATTTATGACGTCAATTATATTTGTCAAATTTCGCAACTCGACGCTGAATAGCGCCCAAGCTGAAAGTGACGAGAATGGATTTCAAGAACTGAATCGAACAACCAGATGATCTGTTTAGCTACCTAGAGAAGACGAGTTTGAGCAATATTGCCTGCCGGATTCGGTTCTGATTTTGTCCTTAGAACTCCTCATTACTTTATACACTTTGAAAAATCTACAACTTGTAAAGCACTCGCAGAATAATAAAGCTCTGTTAGAAAATTTGTACTAGCGATTAAGTTGGATAAAAAGCTTTTCCATCTCCTGGAAAAAAAAAGTGTAAATGGATAAAAAAAGTGAGTATTAAATCACCATACAATCTCGAATGAAGCCTCTTAAGAGCTAAGAAGGTCATACCTTTCTAGAGGGGAGGAGATATACGAGATTAGGGCTACATCAGGAGGGGCTCTTTTTGCTGAGATCCTGCTGAGTGACATTTTAAGTATGAGAGACCACAGTACTCCACGATATATGGGGGAAAGAGGGTGGAGGTCAGTGCAGAGATGAAGAGAAGATGAAGGTACGACAAATAAATATCACCTTGCTGCACTTGTAGGGAAATAAAAAGCTAGCTGGTGTGCGAAATTTCGTAAGGAACTGCAACACTGTTTCAAAATTACCATTAATGAATAAGTGATTCCCAAAACAATTACGGCCTAATTACCTGAGGGATTTGGTGCCATATCGCTCAAAACCGTATCAACAGATCGTCCGTTCAAAAACTGTCTGATCTGGTCGTGCGTCTGTGGTGATGTTATATCGGCCAAAGGGATAAGGTCAACATTCGCTATCGACACCATTGGCTGAATATCGAATCATCATACAAGTGAGTGCTGGCGTATCTAAGATTGTCAAAAGAGAGGTAACGTTTCAGACGGCTCCAAAAAAAGTGTCACTGCTTCGGATACCGAAAGAGTGGGGATGGTTGGAAAAGACGGCACTTCAGAATAAAAAATTTTATTAATAAACAACATTATTACTTGTAGCTTACTACTAATTATTAGTATTCGCAAGTTTCCAGCGTATTGTCATTGCAATAGCACAAATTTTCGAATAACACAAAATGTTTTTCCTTATCCAGATGCCGCCGGTAAGGTTATAACCCCCCCCCCCCCACCCATCCTTTTGGCAGGTCAGTGGGCCGAGCACTGTTTAGTGAAAAAAATAAAATTAACTTTTCTCTTCGAAAAAACGGATGTTTCGAGTTCATCATAAAATGAAAGAATTTCAAAACAATACCGCTGAGGGTCATTTGTGCAACAACGGTGATAAATACTGATGAGTGAGTATAACAAATGAAAAACTAAGCACCGTTCGAAGTAGGGGATCCAAGTTGCATCCTATGCGAACTAGTTTGGCAGCTGAACTATTTGCTGAGCGCTCATATATAGAATTATCATAGAGTAACCCCAACTAGCGCACTAAACCTTTTTGAAAAGGCCGTTCATTTTTTATAGCGATTCACTCAACTTATCCGTTCAGCTCAGCTGGTGATGAGTAGTTAAATGCGGTCGGACTTCCAATTAACTACTCTTGAACTCGTATTTCCCTGGGTTTGTGAGAAGGGTTTCATTAATGTGATGACGATTATTTTCATCTCACAAAATTTTGCTCTATCTTTTTGGCATTACTGGGGAGAGGGCAGAAGGACAGGTCTTCATTACTAGCAGCCTCTGAAGGATAGCATCCCTCCAGTGATGAATAAGAAGTCTTTCGCATTAGTAATACAATAACTACATATAATTGTGCGGCTGACTAAAAAGGAGCTTCATAGATGCTGAACAGATTTAAAAATCAGTGGGCCGAGAACTGTTTAGTGAATGACCCTAAATGCCATGCGAGACCCTAAAGAAGTGAATTTTTCAGTGGAAAATGCCATACGAGACCCTAATGTAAAGAAAAAGAAACAAATAAAATTAAACCTGTAAATCGATTCCAAGCACGTACGCCTCCTCGTATTCTTCTTTATTAACCAATTCAGCGGCCACCTGACACCAAGACCCTGGCGCACTTCCAACATCCACTACTACCGATCCTGAAAGCACTATCGCTTAGCACCACTATTTTGGGAAAAAATTATGGACATTTGAGCAACGAAAAATACTGGCAAAACGAAACTCATGCAAATAAGCCATTTTTTAGGGCGCACAAATAAGTCGCAGAAATCTCAATGGGAACGGTGGGGATCGACGTTGCACAAAAACAGGTTAAGCTCAACTAGTGCTGACGTCTTGCCAACGGATTTCTGACACTCAAATTCCGTCAATTCGCTTGTTCCCTTGCATAAACACTGGACAAACAAGGCGCAGGACAAGTGGAAGTGATAGCCAGAGATATTGCACGATACGCATTTGGGCGACTCATCTATCGAACCTGCAGGTTTCATAAACTACTCCCACGTGGCGAAAACCCAAACCTTACTCGATCCGACCGCTTGTGCAAGTCTTCCAAATCTTCGTTTTTCTGCGATCCAACTACTCGAATAAGCAAACCAATCGGTAAGTAATGCAAGCACACTTTTACTTCTTTTATATACTAGTAATATCGGGTAAAAGATTTATGACGTCAATTATATTTGTCAAATTTCGCAACTCGACGCTGAATAGCGCCCAAGCTGAAAGTGACGAGAATGGATTTCAAGAATTGAATCGAACAACCAGATGATCTGTTTAGCTACCTAGAGAAGACGAGTTTGAGCAATATTGCCTGCCGGATTCGGTTCTGATTTTGTCCTTAGAACTCCTCATTACTTTATACACTTTGAAAAATCTACAACTTGTAAAGCACTCGCAGAATAATAAAGCTCTGTTAGAAAATTTGTACTAGCGATTAAGTTGGATAAAAAGATATGAATTTTCCTCTTCTGCAAGCCGACTGGTTTGATAGGCGAGCAACCAAAGCGCATAATATACCATCACTATGTCGTATACTATCTTATACGCTTTTTCTTCCTTAATCAGTTCCAGTTGAGATGATGAACATATTTCCTGTCTCGTTTCCTCCCATCAACTCTTTGCGGTTCTATGTCGCCTATCTCGCCAAAGCCTCAAATAAACATGGCTCATTAATGACCAACCTGGACGTATAAAATTATATTTGTCGTTTATTTCAATAAGTTTAAATGCACTCCTCGCTCTATACGAGTGTTCCCTTGCCTGCAATAGTACCAATCTCAACGTAACTGATGCATGGAACTATGCAAAACATAGCACCTGTACAGCTTCCAAACGTATCCGCTCAAAAAAAGTCCTTTGAAAACGACTGATGAGACTTTTACCAATTTAACCAAATTGTTTAAAAAAAAAATGTACTTATGGCTCTTTGGTTTAATATATTTGGAATAAACATAATAGTAAGTAGAAATTATCATAAAGCAAAATATTTATGATTTTTACATTTCAAAAAAATATATTAAAAAATAAGAGCGGGAAAAAACAAATAAGGAAGTTACAATATGGTGGGACAAAATTTTGGATGAAAGGAAAATAGCGTGCTTTTCCTCAACCGAGTGGATAAATTTGTAATTTCGTTGTGCTATTTGCAAAATGCTACGATAGAACCACGCAAGATGGGACCGACCGCCTCCACCGCAACGATATAAATTCTGCACTATTTTGTTATCAATCGGATAATGGATAATTATTCGATTTGTTCACGTTGTTCTTATATCGTTTCAGTTGCCCGAAATAAACACTTCTGTACATATCTATTCGAGGTACAACCATCTACTACTTACAGCAGAATTTCGACCTCACTGTTGATATATATGTTCCGGTTCTTATTTCTCTTCACAGTTATAATGCTGTCAAATGATTCTAAATAAACAGGCTGAAATAGTACAGCCAAAAAACTACACGAAATCGAAAGTCACGCTAGATCGTAAGTAGCCTATATTCTTGGCATCATAATCATCATATTAGCTGAATGAAGTGAGTAAGGTAAAATAAAATCCAACTTTAGCAACATATTCATCTTTAAGCTGTCTTTTGACATATCTGGCCGTGAGCTTAGCTTTCTTCGTTGCCTTCGTGTTGCTTGCAAAGCAGCGAACGGATGGACACTCCCCGACGAAGCGAATGCCATAGCACGTTCTCGTTATCGATCGATGCACCAAACAGTTCATCTATGATATAAAAACAACTAAACGCATTTTATTTTTTATTGTTTTGGTTAACAACGACTCTGTTCCTACCACGGACTCGCCTGTACATGAAGAAAAGAAACATCTGGGATAACGGCTGGAGGGGGTGCGTTTTCCTAACGTTCAGTGTTTGTAGCCAACTGAAGTTTTCACCTCTACAGTCCCTAGCTCCTTTTGTTTTACAATAAAAAAGCGTATCGACCAAGAACGAAATAGTACAGGTTGAAATAATGCAGCTGTCATATCTGGCCGTGAGCTTAGCTTTCTTCGTTGCCTTCGTGTTGCTTGCAAAGCAGCGAACGGATGGACACTCCCCGACGAAGCGAATGCCATAGCACGTTCTCGTTATCGATCGATGCACCAAACAGTTCATCTATGATATAAAAACAACTAAACGCATTTTATTTTTTATTGTTTTGGTTAACAACGACTCTGTTCCTACCACGGACTCGCCTGTACATGAAGAAAAGAAACATCTGGGATAACGGCTGGAGGGGGTGCGTTTTCCTAACGTTCAGTGTTTGTAGCCAACTGAAGTTTTCACCTCTACAGTCCCTAGCTCCTTTTGTTTTACAATAAAAAAGCGTATCGACCAAGAACGAAATAGTACAGGTTGAAATAATGCAGCTGTTAACTGAATGATTCAGTACCCACGCAAGGCTCGCTTTAACGACAAGGTAACGAAGTGTTGAAAACAAAAATGTGGCACAGACATTTATACGCACTTTCTAATCATTCAAATAACCTTACTTTATGATAACTGCCTTCAAATTTGACTCGAATTTCATCCCCTTCGGAAGTGTGACACGTTCAGCATCAAAAATATAACTCTTTATTTCAATTTTAAAAAATATACGTGTATACATGTATATACATGAAGTTGTGTACAAAAAGTTTTGCTCGTTATACTTAATTTTGCTCATTTCGCTCCTTCCTCTTTCGGAGATAGCCTTTCTCTTTCGGAGATAGCCTATAATACTGATATCACGGTGGACGTAATCGTGTACTCTTCCTGTCAAACAAACTTTTATAGGAGTGGACAAAAGTTAATAAAGACCAAAAATTAGGCAGCCCGGGGAAAGGACTACCTACCCCTTTCGAAATCGTCAAAATAATGGACTGCAATGACCAGCGAACTAATGCCAGGATGATGATGCTCAAGAGTACCACCCGAGAATATCGCTACGAAAGGGGATGCATCTGGACAAATACTTCGCATATTCTTGTAAAGTTCTTGGTTCAGAAGTAATAATAAACAAATGGAAATGAAGATAGGCACTCGACACAAAAATCAGCTCCCCTCCCGTTAGAAACAATCCTATCGAAGCAAAGAAAAGAATGCTTCCGTTTCGCTAAAAGACTGATGTCCTGTATATCACAGCAAAAGAGGACTCTACATGTTAGTTGTCTCGGGACAGCCACTTCAACAAAACGAGTTTTCAATGACTAACTAGATACTGCGAAATGCATAAGTTCTTCGTCAGTAATCAGATTGCCAGCCTTCAGTTACTCGATCTGAACGTGTTAATTCCTCACTTTTATAGGCATAATGGCCCCATCCATACAAATACCAAGTACCACCGAAACAAATATGACAACAACCACGAATGTAGTTAGTACAGTATAGAGCGATCAGAAGTCTTTCGGGGTAAGGCACTGATCGACAGCCCGCATTAATCCCGAGTTCTCCATCGCTGCTGCCACTCTCTCCTTGTCAGCCAGCTGCTTATTTATAGCATCCTCTGTATTGTGCGTACCTGGTGTTATACGTACAATTACCTAAAAAGCACATTAAAACACTGGCAACATACCAGCTTGCCTTGTGAACAGATGCAAGTCTATCACAACGTTGATCAGATGAGTCAGGGCCCCTTTCCTTGCATCCCCTCAAAGGACTGCCCCAAAAACATGTCTGAATTAGTTCAACGAAAAAGCATCAGGGATATATTAAGTCAGGTGCGAAAAAATGTGATACTTTAAATGTAGCAGTCGTAGAATGCTGCTCATTTGAAAGTATCACGTGTTCAGCCACTAAAATAATGTAAAGACGAGAGACAACAAAGAAGGGTGAGGTTCACAGAAGCATAAAACATTTCTCTATAGAAAGTAAATTTTTTAAAAATTAAACTCTAATGGATTTTCCAAGATGATTCCAGTGAAAAAGTATATAAAATTCCCAACAGCGTGCCAAAAAAAGAAAGTAAACAATGCAGCTTCAGTATACGAGCAATTTTCGTTTAAACAATTCAAACAGCGCCAAAATTAATTTTGTTCTGAGACGAAATTAATCGCTCAACGTAAATACATAATAATGGAAGTAAGATGCAAACGTTGCTTGTTTCTAAAGAAAACATGGCAAAGGATGAAAGTGTTCAACTTCATTAATCAATACCACCCGATATTATTTTTTAACACAACTTTCTATGAGTTTCAAAAACCTTCTTTCGTACTCATCGATGACTTTACTAGCCATCGCTGTCAATTCGAAAAAAAAAAATTGCAAATCCCCCTCCTCTATTCCATTGATAACTCAGCCTCTTGTTCACGTCTCATGATAAGTAATCGATCAGAATCCAACCGTGTCGAGCTACGGACTACTGATTTTTGCAGGAGGGGCTGGAGAAAAGAGATAGAAGAAGGACGTACAATAGAAAGTGGCGATACTACAGTTCCGGAAAAAGATAAAGATGAAAAACCTTGACGGAAGGATGCAATGATCGCAATAACTTTATTCGAATAGCCAACCCAATCAACGTGGCCATCGAGCAGTGCGGAATGGTTGGTGTATATCTTACCTAAATATAACAACAATCAAAAATAATTGCTAAAAGATTCTCAAAGTGAGAAACAATGAAATTAATAAGAAAAGAACAGCGAAAACTAGAACGATCGGTAATTAATCTGATTTAAAAAACCATACAACATTTTCAGCCGAATTTTCATAAAATTTCAAAAAATTGTAGCCTTTAATTCTCTCGACAAACCTAAATTTGGTTAAGCAACCTGTCAAATCAAAACTTATATTAAAGCCATAATCCGATATTTACGAACTGGGAAAAAGGGGAAACAAAAATAACTGTGCGGTACCGTACGTCAACAATCTTTTCATTCTCCTCATCGCAAACGGTGATCAATTCCTCCTGAACGACATTCAACTGCTCCAGTGTTAAAGGATGTTCCGGGTCGTTGATGTCACTGAAATTTTTCTTCTTAAAAAAGAACAAGTCCACGATGGTGAAAACCCCAATTTACCCCCCTTCCCCTCTCCAGAAAAAAAATCATCAATAAAAACAACCACTCGAAAATTATGGCACAAACTTTCATTTAACGACATTTGGGTAAGACGTTTTGCACCAACGATTATCTCGTACAGTTTTCAAAGGTTCTGATGATAGGTCAGAGTGATGATATCTCGGAGATGATTCCAAATTTTAATCGTGCACACTATTACCGAGAAAAAGTTCTTCGGATCTAAGTTACTTTGTATAATCCTTAACATCGACCATTACCTGTCGTAGTGCACGCCAGTGGCGCGAACAGACAGAACTCACAGAACTCGAAACCAAAAAATCTGCATACAACAGGTGGAGCAGCATCACAGCTATCTAATTAATTAGCGACTTTTTCTCGCCAATTTGGCACTCAGAAATGGATTTGTAAGACAAAAATACTTTCAAAAAAATATACATGAGCATTTTATACCTTCTTCGCAAAACAAAACGTCTTAAATAAACATAGGTTCAACATGTGGAAATGCGCGCCATGGAAGTGAGGCGAAATGCGCTTTGATCATTCCCTCTAATCAAATCAGCCGGTTTCATATATTGCTTTGAAAGCATAAAAAACCGTATCCGAACCGACCCAACTGCTTAAATAAAACTTTCACCAAAAATTCGAAAAAGCACATGTAAAGCATTTTATAGCCCCTCGAACAATCATGAAATAAAAGCTCTATGCTGGAAACATTGAGAGACTTATTGATGGTGCGAACTGGTTTTGAAGGCGTTCTAACCGAATGAGGTCAAATATTTCTCCTGCATCGATCGGATCCTCGACATTTTCGTCGTAGTCTGCTTCGGTGTAGCGCTCTATTCTTGGCTTTACGCTGTAAACGGTCGGCGATGCGTTGTCTAGTCCTTTCGCTGTCATATCAACAGATCCTCAATTAAGCCATCTTTGGTGCGGTTATTAGCCTATTGAGTTACTTACTAGCGCTTACTAAAGCGAATAGGTAAACTACTGCCACCTACCCGCTAACGCATTCCCCGACGAGGACTACCTACACAGACATAGTGGGACTGTCCCTTTTGTGAAGTAGTTCTCCACAGTAGGAAATGTCGGCGAGCAACTCCACATTTTGATTTTCTCCTTAGACCACCCCCACTCCCCCCTCCCAACCCCTCTCGTTCCCAATCTAACCGCTGTCCCTCTCCCTACCTTCTCACCCTCCTACCAATAAGCGAGGCGGAACGCTAATGTACATCGCTACCAAGTCCCTCGAACCGAGCTCCCTCTCATGTCTCCATGGAAAACATAGCCTCTCTTCTACTTTTTTAAAGTGAATCTGTCCCAAGGAAAATTTCTAAAATGCGTATTAGAACCTCACACATTCAACGAAAATCAGTTTCATTTCCACTGTAAATGGAAGAATGGTATTGGTAGGCACTTTCCACAAACCCATTTTGGTGTCAACCACCTTCTCGTTGATGACTCTCGAAAAGTAGAGCCTCCAACCGGAAAAAAACTATCATGATAGTATACAAATATCATGTAATCCCGAACCTGTTGTCCGCGTAATTATGAGTCACTGTGATCACCACGTGTCCTTTCAAAGCACTGTTGCACCTTCATGAGCGTCGACTATTTTTGTAGCACATTTAGAGCACAACGCAAACCGAACAGATCGCCTAAGGTTACTTTAAAGAAACGTCGACGTGAAAACTGTTCCTCGCTGTTATGAAATAAATTACAGTTCAAAATTAACGAAAACGTATGCTTCAAGGGATCACCCTTAGCACAGCCATAACACCGCGATAAATGAGCGTGACTCTTGCGCCACGAATTCATCCGTTGCGTTTTTTAGCTGTAATCGTTGACTACTTTTCAAAAAACCACGAACCTGCACGAGCAATAAAATGAGCGCTAACTAACGAAAACGTTTTTTTTTATGTTGGGCTTGGTTGTGGCAGAGGTGGTTGTGCTCGTGGAGGAACGTGTGTAGTTTTGGATTTGCGGAAGGTTTTGTTGTTGCTTGTCGATTTGGTAGGCATGTGACGTTTGAGCAGCTAAGGAAGGACTGGTGGTGAGAGAGGAGGGGACTACAAATCTCGACGCCTTCGTAGAGTCTCGTAGAAATCCCTGTTACTCCGATTCTGCTTTTGAATTTAACGCGACAGATGAAAGCTATTTGGATTCGGCTGAAGCTAGCAAAATGCTTCTTGTAACTTAACTCTTTCGCAGAAGTAACCTGGAATCTGCTAGAGGGGTTTGAAGCCCTCCGTTACCTTCCCATCTAGTGAAGAGAATTTTGGCTGGAATTTTGTACCATCGATTGATTGGGTCAATTTTTTTACAAATTAACGTTAAACGGGAACTTGAGCGCGTCATTGGCTTCGTGTGGCAATAGGACAAGTGTATCATGCAACACCTTATAACAGTCTTTGAGGAAAGGGGGATGGGCGGGTGGCCGGGGATGGGGCACTTCTTTATACTTGCATAAAAGTTTATGCGTTCGAGGGAGTCTGTAAGTGAACATGGGCGTATACTTGAGGGGTATAAGAATTTTGACGCTAATTGTTAAAGAAATTTGTGAGTTTGTATTACATGCGAGCATACGATGCATCGGAGCAGTAGTTGGGGCAACGGTTTACTTGCTTACGTTTCAACTCATGAATTCATAATTGTCGCAAAGGATCGTCAATGTTAAGCTGAATTATTTTCTTCTTACTTAAGGGAGCTTTATCAGTAATATTCACAGTTTATGCAAGAGGCTGTTCGTTGGACGTTGGAGAAGAGATTTTGGGTAGTTAAGTCAAAAGGGGTTTTGGGTAGTTAAATCGGAAGAGGTTTTGGGTAGTTAAGTCGGGCGAGGTTTTGGGTAGTTAAGTCGGAAGAGGTTTTGGGTAGTTAAGTCTCGTGCTTTCTGCATGTTTGTTTGGACTATTATGGCTTAGTTTCGTCTTTTCGTAACGAACGAAATATTGAATTTTTTCGAGCGTAGAGGTGTGCGCATCGTTAATGCCGATTTTCTAGTGGGACGAATATAGAGTCGGCTGGAGATGTTTTGGATCACTTCGGCGTATTGTTTGCACTGGATTTTTTTTGGTGACAAACCGGTTTGATATGTGATTGATGGTCGGAAATTCGAATGCATTATTACATCCCCGTCGTCAGCGATTTTGCATGTCTTAATGATCCCGGAAGATAGGCATTGGACGGCTTTTTGCGATTTTCGGAATGGCAAGCATAAAGATCATTCAAAATAACATCCGATCGATCACAGTTCCTTTGATAATGTTGAATAGTGCGGTATGGAATAGTGCAGGTATTTCAGTAAATGTGGAATCATGAAGGAGAGAAACACGGGTGTATATATGCACTTTTTTTTAAAAGAACCATTCCAAGTTGTAAAATGTAAAACACAATCGATCTAGCGTGAAGGAATCGCTATGATTCACTCTTGTTGCGTAACAGTAGTAATTTATCCAGTGGTGTTTGTGTGGGGTAGCCATTATTTCGCGGCGCAGGTATCGTTCGGAAACGACTAGACCAAACAGTATGTCTACACCATAGGACGGTGATTTCCTTCATTTTTAATCAGCTTTTTGGTGCCCAGCACGTAAGCCTAGAACCTTTTTTTTCGTGTCACGCTGATGAAAATCACGCTTTTATGGGGTTTTTTAAAATTTTCTGCAATTTTGAAATCTAAAAAATCATCAGCGTCTTTAATATGATTTTTTTGAATTTGCATCGTTTTTGTCGAGCATGATTTGGAATTAGTGCAGATCGGTGCGTATAACAAAAGCAAAAATGTTAAAAGGATGTAGATTGAGAGAGTTTATGGTGGCATAAAAGGCACAGATGTGCATATTATATTGACTTTTTGCACTGTTTGGCAAGTTTGCATGATGGCTGGCTTATACAGTGTTAAAGTTTCATTCTCGTCGTCTTCGACTTCGCTTCCGCCACGGTCTATGTTGTTTCCTCTCGCACGTTACATGCGCCTCAAACTGTGCACCTATTCGATCGTCTGCGGATATTTTTCAATGGCTGTGGGGCGTCAGTGAATCGAAAATTTAAAGCTTGAGCTGTATGGTTGCGCATGGGGCGCATGCCTTATGCGAGCACTCATACGTGTAAGTCACTCTTCATGGCGAGGCATACAACACGAGTTTTGTGTTTTTAATTGATTTCGATGCTGGGTGTTGTTGTGTCAGTGTGGATTTTGTAAAGCCTCAAATTCAAACACCGGCAACAGCATCATTTGCAATCGCCAAACGCAGATTAAAACCAAAGAAAGGCGCTAACGCGAAAAAGCAAAACGAGATTTTATATGAAGTGTTCATGGGAGGGTTAATCTGAATTCGAAAGGGAGAAGTCCATCGAACCGTTTACGCTGTTTCCGTCGTTATTCGGTGTCTCGCTTAAATTAAACATTGCTGTCATTGCGTTGAAATATGCCTAATGATTTTACAGTACAATGTTCGGGAAACCATTCGGAACGTCAACAACAACATCGGCATTCGGAAGTTAGTTTACTGAGGACTTTTTCACCTTCCTGCTTCAGTTTTATTGTTTTAGAAATCCGTTGTTCACTGTAGAACGGAATTTTTCATGGTGTTATACGGTCTAGAGGAGGAAAATTTGGGTCTGGTTACGGTTAAGGTCCCACTCCCCACATTAGTCGATCTTTGCAGATTGCTTTTGGGTAGTACCAGTGGTTGTCTAAGCTGAAAACAAATGCAAATGGTTCTCATTGGGCTATCTGTAATATTTTGGGAACAGAGTCGGAAGAGCGTCCACCCCCAAGTGAACGGTGCTGGAGACACGTGGAGTCCAATGAAAGGCAGTTAACGTTTAGAATGGTTGGCGAATATTCTGATGCTTTCTGTGGCGAACACGGCCCATATCAATGCGTCTGATTTGAGTACTCCCTATGTTGCATCATCTTGCGATCTGGAGCAGTCATTTTCGTTTTATGCGAAAGTGAGGCTGATACAGGGATCGTTATTCTCGGTTGCTCGTCACAAAAGCCACTCGTTTAGCTCGATCGGCAATTTTACCTTTTTTTGGGAGAAAGGAAATACAAGTGGTAGACTCTAAGCCAGTTTCAAAGTTTAAAACATGACTGCGATAGCTAGCTACCTCCCTATATTTCCATTCTGTGGCGAACACGGCCCATATCAATGCGTCTGATTTGAGTACTCCCTATGTTGCATCATCTTGCGATCTGGAGCAGTCATTTTCGTTTTATGCGAAAGTGAGGCTGATACAGGGATCGTTATTGTCGGTTGCTCGTCACAAAAGCCACTCGTTGTTCAGCTCGATCGGCAATTTTACCTTTTTTTGGGAGAAAGGAAATACAAGTGGTAGACTCTAAGCCAGTTTCAAAGTTTAAAACATGACTGCGATAGCTAGCTACCTCCCTATATTTCCAAATATCATGCAAAATGCAATGGTACTTTGCCGATTTTCGTTATTATTTCCGTGATTGTACGATGATGGAATTCAATTTAAGCGGGCAGTTCCCTGTTCGGGTCGAGTGCTGCAAAGCCAACCGTAGGCTTTGGTTCACCATCAACAGCGCAAAGCGGCAGTCTTTTTGGGCAGAAGCCGTTGTTCGGCGCATCCACGCAGCCAACATCGCTTTTCGGTTGGTTATCTTTTTGGGATGACGCAGAGTCTCAATGGACTGTTGACGTTTATAAATTTGTACAGTTCTCGAAAACAAGGAATTTGCTTCGACAAAGTATAAAATGAAATGATAAACATAAACAGAAAGGTGTTTGAGTGAACAAAGGTAGAAATGCGATAAAAAACGCTTCAGTTCGTCAAAAATGACTGCTTTATGCAAGAAATGTGATAATAGAGCAGCTTTCGAAAGTGTAGAGATGATTGAGCAACAGAAAAGACGTTTTCAGCAGTGACTTAGCAAAGTATGAGGAGACGGAAACGAATTTAATGGTCTTTATTATAATGTAGTTTACTTAGTTTATTCCCCTTTCTCGTTAGTAGCCGTCACATATAAGCTAGCTATCTTAAACGCTTTGCTTGCTGTAGTTAGACGTATTATTTGAAGCAATAAGAAGTTAAATTTGAGGAAGTGCACAGCCGACGGCAACGACGTCATCTTCATTATTCGGACAGTCGAAACCACTGTTCGGTTCAGCTACTACTTCTCAGCCAAATGCATTCGGAGGTACGACGTCGATCTTTGGCTCGGGCCAGACGTCCGCTCAATCAGGCAGTTTGTTCTCCTCCTCATTTGGATGTAAGTTACCATTTCTTGCTCAGGTGTCATCATCTCTTCAGAATTTCGATTGATGGAATTGGGTGGTAGTTTGTTTTGATGATCTCTTTGAACGAGCGCATTATTTGGTCGCATTAATGGCATGCTCATCAAGTACTAGCAGCTTTTACCTAAAGAGCGCTAAGGAAAAGTCCTTAAGTTCTCGAAGAAGTCATCACGTGTTATTCCGTATCGCACTGTATTGTTAAACTTTCAAAAGTTTCTGAACAGCAGCAGTTCCAGCAGTTTACGGTCGCTTGCATGCTCATTATGTAAGGTCGCTGAAAGCTTTACGGATTGTATTGGAGGCTCATTGTGGGTTGCGATCCTTTCTCACTGCACTACAAGAAGATTTGCATCATATACAGACACTTTGTCAGTGTCGGTTGAGGCATTCAGCATTTTTATGTTTCGCTTTTCTCATTTGTCAGTCTTTTTACAGTCATGTCAACTTCCTTTTTCATATTTTTGAGGTGGGGAGGGGAGGGGGGAACGGTATAGCGCACATATGCTTGGAGCTAATAGCTTGAAAATCCTGGCATTTCTGAATGCACCCATTGCTGACCTGTTCTGGTGGCATTAAAATTTGATCCTCAGCCCTGGAGGATGGTGAAAGAAGGGGATGTTGTCAGCGCATGTTGATGAATGCTTCGATTGAATGTTGGCTTGCGAGCATCTATCGTATTGCCCGCCTATGAAGAGTATGCAACGCATGTTGGTTGTTGTGGCATTCACTTATCTTAGAGACAATCTACGGTAAACGGGCGGTGCCGACTGGCATTTGCATTGCAAGCAGGGTATCGGTTTTTTTGGTATTTTATAATCATTCTTTTGCAAGAACGTCACTCATAATTTTTTCCTTTCAATTCTGCCTGTATGCATGCTTCTGTAGCTATTCACGGGACTGTTTTACATTTACCTACATACCGTTCTGTTTTGCGTATGTGTATACGAGCTTGAATCGGTTTGGTTCGACGGTTGAACTGATCTTGTCTTTTGAGGTGTCTCGGTTTGTTCTTTAAATTTAAAAAAAAAGTGGTTGTGCGAAGATCAAAAAAGTATGCTTCTGTATATTTTAATGCGTAAGTCAGGGAACGTGCATACCGCTAAATCAGTTAGAGCGATAAACGTGAAGTTGACTGGTTGTTTGTTGTAATGTTGTAAAAAGAACTCGCTTTCCGTTTTTTTGCTTTGCTGTCATTTTTACGAACACACGTTGGGTCGTCTGCCTTTGCACGAATTGCTCATGCACTCATGCAATCTTTTTGTAGCATCCATTAATTCACATCATTGATTTCGTTTTTGTTTTTTTCTTTCTTTTTTTATTCTAAAACCATGGACAATCAGAAGAGTTGGGATCTAGAGGTTTTCAAGTTTTTGAGAAGGCGCACAAGGTAAACAGTTGAGATTGAATGATATTGTCTTATTCGTCATGTCCATTATTTTTGAACCTTCTTCGTGCGCAGCTTAGAGCATATGATTCATTACAGAGGTAAAATCAAGAGAACGTTTCTGAAATCTTAATAGGTGTATTTGGACACTTCCATTTAAAAAAAGTTTTTAAAATTTTTACGACTTGTAGCTTGAATAGATAGCCGGTTAATGGCAGCTAAAGGCAGCAAGAAAGTGCTGGTGGCCACTTCGCGGCAGAAATTAGCAACAGATGGAGGAACGAATCCTTTTTTCTCATGTAAGAAGAGGGAAAGGGTGTACAGAGTTGTCCGTCCTTGTTACTGGTTCGTATAATCTTGTGCTTTTGTTGCTGATCCGTAGACCTTTCTCTCTGTTTACATTATGCACACTTTCTGGAATAGGGGAACAAAGGCGGTCGTATCGTTCTTTTTTTAGGTGAATGGCTACGTTGTGCAAATTTTATATCGCAGTGGAGTTATCTCTGTCTAAAAAGGAATCGTTTTGCTTCGCCTTCATAAAAAATTCTTTGCCTCTTGAGGTAGTCTGGAAACAGTAGCTTTGTTGACGTTAACTGCAGTGATTTAAATAGTAATCTTTTTAGCGACGGCTCCAACAGGAACGACGATAAAGTTCGAGCCACCGACGGCATCGGACACAATGCTAAGGAATGGCACCAATCAGACTATCAATACGAAACATATGTGCATCACGTCTATGAAGCAGTACGAAGGGAAAAGTCTCGAAGTAAGCTGAGTGCTTCACAGACTGCCATAGCACTACTATCTTTGGCTTTAGCATTTAATCACAGGATGGCAATGAGCAGCGCACACTGTGCTCTAAACGATATTTTGACTTCGCTGTATAGCACTTAACACGGTCGTGCTCATTGTCCATTGAGCATAATTCTTCATACAGCGGTCACCCGCCCTTTTATCTCTCACTCTCTATAAGCTGCGAGAATGAATCGGTTCGTATTCGTTCATATTTTCGATCGAGAATGAATTCGTTCATATTTCCTTCATGTAATATTCCCTTGTCGGGCAGAAAATTGTCTCGCAGCACACTGAAAGTCTGCGCTACTATGGCTTTTAAGTTCGATTTTTCGGAACTATTATCGTACGCGATGCTACCTGGTAGTCGTCGATCCTGTGAAAATGGAACTTCAAATAACGGAGCTTGGAAGAGCGATATACTTCACTGATACATATATAATCCAAACAAAAGCTAGCTCTTTTCTTAACCGTAATTTTAAGGAAGTTTTCACTATTTTTCCTTTTTTTTGTTTATATTTAGTTATATGATAAAGTATTTGTTGATATTATCCTAAAAAATTATCTCTGAAATCAGCTTCTTTGCTTCAATGTGTTTTTCAGAAATTTTTTAAAAAAATGTGCAACCTTCAAACCTTGTCATGCGCAGAAATTTCAAGAGGAAAATCCCTCGCTTTGAGCGGACGGCTAATCGCCTGTGGCAAAAGCAATAAATTCGGGACATGCGAAAGCAGTTCTGGGCTAGCAAAACGTTCGTTTTCAAACGTGAATCGTGGCAGTGAATCATATCTTTCTTTTTGGGACTTCGTTTTACTCCGAGGATTTCTATTTCTTGCTTATATTTGTTGGATTCTGGGTCCTTTATGGAGCGGATAATTCTGCTTCTCACCCTTCCCTTTCTTCAATATTACTTTGCCATGTGCTGACATTCAGCTAATAAAAGATCAGATTTCGGGTGAGCCAAAAGTGTGAGAGTAAACGGAAGGATCGGCAGGGCAGATTGTGCTCATAACTAAGTTGGTGATATGTAGCTGGCTCTTGGATGTAGTATAATGAGTGTTAATTATCGAGCAGGAATACGTATGGGAGTTGAGTCATCGCTGTATGCGGAAACGTATGACTTTCTTGCGCTTTCTGTATATCGCTGCGTTTTCTGGCAAGTATGGCGCAATGCATATCCCGTTGCTCACCTTAACATTCGAAGCCTGTTCGATCCCTTTTATTGCACTTTTTTCTGTTGTTCTTAATCTGCGTTTTGTGTTGTGCGCCTGCCTAACTGTTATGTGGTGATCGTGTGATGTAGCTCGACGTTTCGTTTTGAGAATCATAAAAATGTTCAGGAGCTGCGTTGTGAGGACTACATTGCGAATCGTCGTGGCGCCACTGTAGGAAGTCTTTCGTTCGGACAGTCGCAGCCAACAACATCAACTTCATTGTTTGGTGCCTCTACCACCACACAGTCATCCTTATTTGGCTCGCAGAACAAACCCCTTTTCGGAGGTTAGCCACGCGCTTATCTTTTTTGTTGTTTCATTTTAGCTTTTTGCACAGGTTGTATTGGTTCTTCAAAACTGCATCAACTGTTAACGGCCACATACCTCACATAAATCCTCTTACCTTCGAATAATGATGTTCTCGATTATACGCGCCTTTCCTCCTCCTCCCCTCCCCCCCCCCCCCCCACAAAAAAAAAAAAAAAAAAATCCTTGATCGCTTATACATGGTAAACAGGCGGGTTTTAGTTTTCGCGCAAAAATCTGGTCGTTTGTGTTATTATGCTTGAGCAGGTCGTCCGACGGGCATTTTAGGAGCAGGTCTGTTTTACAGCAAATTGTACAGTCTGCGAATTGTATCATGGCGCAGTATTTAGGCACGAGCACGTTTGGGACGACGACCACAACGGCAACGCCATCTTTGTTTGGGTCGACGACCTCAACGGGCACATCGCTGTTTGGAGCGTCGAAGCCCGCCACCGGAGGCCTCTTTGGCTCAACACAGACTTCGACGGCATCCCCCTTCGGACAAACACAGCAATCTGGTGGACTGTTCGGTTCGAAGCCAGCTACGGTATGTCTTCTTAAAACGTTCTTGTTAGCAGTAGTACACTTTTCTTTTTCACGAAGTTAATCTCATTTCATCATCGTTTTATAACAAAGTTTTCATTTCCCGAGTTTTCAAAGGTGCTGGAAAAATTTCTTGTTGGTTGAGGTGCATTTCAAATTGAGATAGCATAAATGCTCAAATCCATTGCTTTTCCCTTCTCTTCTTCCCACCGCTCTCTCTTAATGCAGCTTCTCTCCTCTGATTTACATCTTTCTTAAGAGAGAGATGGTGATTCGCATGCGTCCGTCGTCTCCGCTTTGCCGCCCCCCCCCCCCCCCCCACACTACTTCGATCGAAAGTTCATCTTCTTCTCCGTCCTCTCTTCCTGTTCATCATTTCTCCCTCCCACCTCTGAAACTGAGCGCCTTGCCTTATTCTACGCTTCTGACATGATGAAATGCTACGATCTCTCGGTTTTGAATTCGAGGGATAGTGGTTATTGCAGTGCGCAGCTGTGGAAGGGTTTTGCGTTGACCATTTTTTGAGCGGTAGGTATAAATCAGACGAGTGTTTTCAGATAATCCAGATGCAGATGAGCTGCGTTCATTTTATACGTGCGGGGTGGTGGTTAAATATTTCGTTTAGCGGAGAGCATCTGCGGTGAGTGTGGCCATCTTCAAGGTGGAGGGTCGTCGAAAAAACTATTGCCAAGTTGTCTGCAGCACTTAGTCTTTTTCCAATCTAGTTTCTTCAATGGTGGGAAACGTTAGTGTCGATCCAGATGGAAAATACGACCTCTGGGTAGAAAACCCTTCGACTGCGGGCAGTGAGAATCGCATATCTTGTTCGCTTCATCACATTTTATAATAATTTATAACCTCAATTACGTGCTATTAATGTGATTCATGTCTGGACGGCAGGTTGTGTAAGATCAAGGAGGACGGAGAAGAGTAGGAACAAGTGAAGTGGGCAATATGACATTTTATGAAACAGAGCATAAGAGATTGGGTAATTTCTTCGATATTTTAAGAGAAAAGTTGTAGTACGTTTTGAGCAGCACTCAAAAATTAGAAAGTGTGAGATACTGTCTTATCTTAAACGTAGCTTTCCTTCTTGACGCAGCCGCTAGCGCCTACACCTTCCTCCTTCCTTTTTTTCAGCTTGACCCAAAAGTAGTCTTCCATTCGACGTTGCCCCTCATCCATTCCTTCCTTCAAAAATACTACCAACAAATGGATTTCCATTCTAAACTGCATCTATGCAGCTGCTTCAAAGCAGCCTCCATCTTGACGTCATCTTCACCCCAAACAAACTGCTCGACTTCCTTTTTTTCGACCCGTTTGTATGTCTTACAGGTGATAGCTGTTTAGAATTTTTTTCGATCTTTTATATCATATAAAGACAATTGGTTTTGAGTCGGAGAAGTGTCCCTTCTTAAATAAAGTTTTATGGGACGGCCCAGAAACCATTATAGGGGCCCATCTGTAAATAAGAATAGTAGGGTGTGCATATCGAGTGAAAGTAGGGTTTGAGATCGAGTGAACGAAGAGGTGAATGTGTAAATGACAGCTGAGCCATTAGGTGAATAAGTAAGGATTTGAAGACGTTATTAGCCTTTTCTGATCGAAGGGACCCTGCATGTGTTGGCGCGACCTGTGAATCGTTTTGCCGTTCACTCATCCGCCCGTCCGCACAAGTCATCTTCAAGAAATTCTATTTTTGTAAGTTGGGAAGGGGCTTTAAAACCCATCTGGTGAGCTCCACGTTGGATCTACAAAAGTTTCGCAGTAGAATTGGATACTTTCGTGTCGCAGTAGAATTGGATACTTTCGTGACTTGAGACAAGTTCGACGAGTCTTCGTGCGTTACTGTAGCCAAGAAATGAAGCCAAGATAGTGCAGAGAGAGATCTAAATGTTTAGGAGGGACCAGGAGGTTTAACATGACCTGACCTTCTCCCTACGTTCAAAGACAAAATTATTTTCAGTTAATTCATGAACAAACTTCGAACTCAGTACAGGTAGTTTTGCTTGAAAGAGGTGGTACTGATATATTGTTTGTTTATGTGAATAATTTCAGTTCGGATAAGCAGATCAATGGATTGTCTTGTGATTCGTAAACTCGAATGCATGATTTAGCGGTTCTAGGTGAGGGGACGAGTAATAATAGTTATTTATTGGGTTTTGATAGTTCATCTTGACAGGGGATGAGTAAATGAGTGTCTTTGATGAGTGCTTTCTTGCGATAAGTTTTTCCTGTTTTTGATGAATTTGTTTATCATCATGCTGGCCCCCTTTTTTCGTTCATTTCTTTTGCGTTTCACTAAACATTGTTGCTGTTGTTTGCATCGTTAGCGCTGAAATGCTATTCTGAGAAGGTAGGTACTACCTATACACTGAGCTCTGTCGGATTCCTTCATAATTGAACCCGATTTTTTTCTTCAATTGTCTGACCCTCGAAATTCGCCCGCAGATTTTTTTAATAGCCTTTTTTCCGTTGCTAAAATTTGTTTGCATCTTTTTGTTAAAGTTAACACGATACCTTTTTTCATTGCATCTCTGTTCATTTGGACATGAATATGAGAAAATTTCGGTGTGAAATGGAAGCACGAATGTGGGAATGATGTATTTTTGGGTTATTGATCGCATTAAACTATTAGCGTCAAATGGGACTGTTAATAGAAGTAAATTCATCGCATGGTTTATGCTTTTAGCTTTTCACAAAGATGAGCTTGCTCTCCATCTTCCTTCCTTCCCTTCCACAATTCGCATGTGGGAGTGCGTAGTTATCGAGCGCTATAGCTTGATCCATAGCAGGAGGCTTAATGATTTGGAGAAAAATAGCGCGAGAAAGAGATGCCTTTTTTTTCGCATAATTTTTCTTGAAACGATTATGATACCAAATATGGATCATGCTGAGAAAAGATTAAAAGAAGAAATTAAGCTGTAGGGAAATGTGAGTTCACAAACGGCGTCATTCATTAAGTGACGTCGCAGTCAGGCGTAGAAGTTAAGAGGATGGGATAGTAAGCGTTTCTATATGTTTTTATTCTCATAAATACTCAACAGAAAAAAAAAGCAGATTTCAAGTGTCTAGGAGTGTTGTTTTTGTGAGGGAGGCTGAACCTAGTTTGTGATATGGGGATCTTCAAAAAGCGCTATCTTTCTCGGATCATATGCGTAATATTTACATTTGGTAACAGGTGCTCGTATCCAGCAATCTTGAAGTGCTAGTATCGGTCGGCTATCGCTTCTCTTGAGTACTGGGAATGCATATTTGTTCGCTCTTGTTTCTCGAAACCTGAGCACACTTTTTTGTTTGTTTGAGTTGCAATCGTGCAATTTTTTTCTAACTCTTTTGTCATAGTTGAATAGTTAGACGACCAGATGAAACATTTCGGTGTTAGGCTTTCAGTGAAACTTCTTTCTTTTCATGTTCTTTTCGTAATTTTCTTTTAAATTTTCTTTTCTTATCCCTAACCACTATAGTAAAACAAATGGTTTTAAATGTAATCGTTGCAGGAACTGCTCCGTTTGGATCAACGGCGACGTCAACGTCGCTGTTCGGCTCAAGTGCGGCCAAGCCGACCACATCGCTCTTTGGAGCACCAGCCGCCCAAACAGGTTCATTATACTGCAGCATTCATTTGTGATTCACCGCAGGAAAAAAATGATTGAATCGAAGGGAAATTTTTTTAAAACTTTTGAACGAAAGTGGGATTATTCTATTTAAGTTATAGATAAATGATAAAACATGCTTCCCCTTTTTCAGATAGCATTCAAAGATCAGTAGAAAGAACTCAGCTCTGCATCAAAAATGATAGTTACGCATATAACATTTTAGGTGCGCTACGCAGTTCACCGTAATTGTCTTATTTAAGGATTTGGTATGGCGCCAGCGGCGACAAATGTTGTGGCTGCACAAGCAGCACCGATAGTATTGGGTGCGGATGTGAGCCAGACGTTGATACAAAATACGCTAAAGTTAACACGATACCTTTTTTCATTGCATCTCTGTTCATTTGGACATGAATATGAGAAAATTTCGGTGTGAAATGGAAGCACGAATGTGGGAATGATGTATTTTTGGGTTATTGATCGCATTAAACTATTAGCGTCAAATGGGACTGTTAATAGAAGTAAATTCATCGCATGGTTTATGCTTTTAGCTTTTCACAAAGATGAGCTTGCTCTCCATCTTCCTTCCTTCCCTTCCACAATTCGCATGTGGGAGTGCGTAGTTATCGAGCGCTATAGCTTGATCCATAGCAGGAGGCTTAATGATTTGGAGAAAAATAGCGCGAGAAAGAGATGCCTTTTTTTTCGCATAATTTTTCTTGAAACGATTATGATACCAAATATGGATCATGCTGAGAAAAGATTAAAAGAAGAAATTAAGCTGTAGGGAAATGTGAGTTCACAAACGGCGTCATTCATTAAGTGACGTCGCAGTCAGGCGTAGAAGTTAAGAGGATGGGATAGTAAGCGTTTCTATATGTTTTTATTCTCATAAATACTTTCGTTTGAAACTTAGCCTGGTCAGTCACAATTTTTCGTTCTTATTAGGGCTTTTTTCTTAAGCCTGCATCCTCTCTTTGTGTACTGACACGGGTTGTTAACTTTCGTAGGGGCGCGAGAGGCATGTGCGAGAACTTTTTGCCTGGGTGTAGTGTGAGAGGGGGTTATGGAGGATCATCTCGACATTAGGGAAGTTGATCTCTGAGTATATAATGGTTCGAACAGTTTAGGTGAAAGTTTGAGAAAGATCTGTTGTCCGTTGTTGAGCGGGTTGTGACTGAAGTTGACATCTTTCTGCTTGACTGGATGGGAGGGTTAGCCGAGACTGTCGTTGCCTACGATACGCTAGCGCGAAACCGTAGTAGAGTCTTGGCTGAACGAGGGAAATGCGGAAATTTCCTTGCTACCATATCTTGAGAGCGGCACATGGTGTATGTGATGAAGGTGATGGCATGCATTTTTTGGTGCAGTATCAGCATTATCGAAGATGTATTGGACACTTTTACGTGTGAATTGAAAGTTTAGTTCAACTCTCGTTCAGTTCATTAGCGTAGAGGTTTGCACCTCGCTTCGCACAGGCGCGTATAAACACTGTTGTTCGCTAAAAAGGGGAACAATTTGGCACCGGCTGTGCAATAATAAGGTGTAAATTTTCGTCTTTGGCACTGTCACACGTGCACTCTTTCCCTGTGTACCTCTTCTTCCTTTTGTTTCCTGAAAATCTATTCAACTGGGATTTAGAGGAAGAGAAAGGATGGTTGGCCATACTCGAGAGTATTCGATGAGAGCGAGGGCAAGGTCACCGTAGTATTTCTGTCAACTTTCAACTTTCAATGCAGTCGTTTTTGATCTCTCTTTCCTTTCCACTTTTTCCTTTATCTTTGTCGTTATGCATTTCTAAATCACTTTCGATTTTTCTTCCACGTGAATTGCGACTTCAGCTTGCAGCATATGGCTACCTTCCCATCCCTTCTTCCTTCTTGTTTCATCGGGTGGGAAAGGAGGGATGAGGAGGGTGGGGTGATTACGTGCTCATTTTTTTATCGTTGACCTGGTCGGGATGGTGGATATTTGAAAGAATGCTTGTAATGAGAGTCTAAACCCTCGAGCTCAACGTTATGTATTGTTGCTTCTCTGCCGGGTTTCTGTTAGTGTACTGGCAGTGTTAGGGTTGTTTTGTTTTGCAGTATGGAACGACAACTGCGATTTCTGGCCTCAAAAGCTCAGGGCACCACAACGGCATCGGCAGCACGAACCGGAGCAGGAGCCTTGAGTTCACTCCCGCCTGCTGGATCGCCAATCGTAATGCCGAGTCAGTTGAACAATTCCCGTACGATGGGTCACCTGTCATACAATTCCATCTATTCATCACCAACGCTTGACGTTCTTCCCACGTCGCCAGTTGTAGATCTCACTAGCAGGCTGGTTCTTACATCATTTTTTGGGTCGATTACACTGGTTCTTACATCAAAGCAAAATGGAACTCGTTTGTATATGAGGGTTATTAAAACCCTGTAAAATGATACGTATGTGATGAGCCGTGCGCTAAGTTAATGTGAGTAGCGCGCACGCGTCGAGTGTGCCATGCGGGACCATAGAGTAAGTGAGCTTGTTGTACTACGCAACCGTTTAATCATATAAGCAGAGCCGTCTAGTTATGCACCCTTTAGACAGCGCCGCCTCGTAGAATCTTGTGAGTCGACGAGAATGCATCGTCGAAAGAGGCTTAGGAGCCTGTGAGTCTTGAATCTGGGAATTGGAAGTTTTCAGCATTCTTTTTTAACGCATTTGATCTTTCTTGTGAGAGATTTCCCACCTTTTTCATCTGCACTATGCTTTATCTTACTGACAATCCAGTGTACCATATAGCTTTGCTAATTTTAGGCCTTCGTTGCTAAGGCGAATGTCCAAAGATACATCAACATCGATCTTTACGGATCGCAACGGTGAAGGCGAGGGTAAGTGTGAAGACCCGAAACAAAAGACCAGGCAGATTGATCTCAGTCGTCTTCACAAATCATTGGTCAGTTTGGCTTAAACTTTTTCTGATTGGCAAGAGGAGAATTCGAGGGCAAGGTGAGAATACTGGCTGGTAAGATGTTCACTCCTAGCAGGTTTTCGCTTTTTTTGTTGGTGGAACGGTCACAAATTCTAAATAACCTCTCTTGAGGTTATTTAGAAACTGGAAAATCAGGAAAACAAAGTGAGTTAACGTTAGTGTTCCATTACGGTCCCACTGTTTTAAAATGTGAAAGAAAATTTTTTTCATTTATGTGTTCAATTTATGTCAAAAAGGTAGCGCATCTGGAATCATGCCTTCCAGATAACCACTGCAGCTTATTAGGGGTTCATCGGCGGCTTAGCGGGCTCTCATAGGTCACACATTTATGATTGATTAGTTGTTTAGCATAGCTGGCGAGGCTTAAATTGGCACTAGAGCTGAATAATGTGTGGGAGATTTTATATGTTGATGAGAATGTTAATGTGGTAATTGAGCAAGTATGTTTATGAAACGTTTTGCATTGTTTTAAACTAAATGGGAGGGGATCCAACTCTACGAATTGAATTTGAGTATTTTGCTTTTTCATTCCTCCTGAAACGGGGCTTATTTGATATTGGGTAATGGATGTTGAGATGGCTCGAAATAAAGGGTTCAGTGCAGTGGACTGAGAGCAGCAATGTTTATGTTCAGTGGAGGGGGCTGAAGGCAGAAATGTTTATATTGTTTCGTTCGGTTTTTGAGTTCATTTGAAGTTATGATATTGATGTCGACCTAACTACGTTTTTTTGTGTTTCACAGAGCAGATCATCATTTTTGGTTACACAGGATAAATTCTCGCGTCAAGAATAACGGTCTGAAATCAGTTCTGGGATGGATATGTAGCAAGACGTAAAGCTTTTTCCATCTGTTGGGCATTGAGACGTGACTTATATTGGTGATCGACCATCTGTTTTATAGCAGGAAAGCAGGCAACGTAAGTCGTCGGCGAGTTCAGGAACACCAGCACCAGGATCGGCCGGGGATTCGAGAGATCGAGACGGAGCTGGCGTTCAACCGCATTCGCCAACCACATATAATGTATGTGCTTTCGTGCTTTTTTGTTTATTTTTATTTCTGTTTCGTAGACTGATATTTTTTTGAAGGAGGCTGCGCGTTTCAGGGAAATGCTTTACAGTTCTAAAACTTGTGCGTTTTTTCTCGTTTCGGTTTTGTCGCTTTTAGCCTTTCTTCGCGATTCGAAAAATGATCGCGAAATTGTTGCAAAATGTACACATGAGATATACAATAGCTGAGATGTTACATCTTGTTTTAAAAAGCGAGTTGTTCGTATGTGAGAGAATTTTTCTTTTTTTTTTTCTGATTTTCAGCGTTGAAAGGTTTTTTCACCTTTTTCTTGGCTTTCGCTTTTCGCACTTCCAACACCCATTCTTATGAAAAACGAACGATGCAAAGAACAGATCCTAATAAGGATAGCGTTTTATACGACGAAGCTACAAAGGAGGAAACGGTTTATTTACCCTGTCGATATGAGCCATACGCAAGAGAAATTTGTTCTATTTCCTCGTTGATCACTGTCTCACCGAAACACTAGTTAAAATGTTGTGTTCTGTGCGAAGCGCGCCTTATCGACACTTTCTTAGGCATGAACACTTTTAATTTTTGCGGTTTAATTAACTGGAAACCAAGCTTTTATAGAGCATTCAATTTGGGAAAGTATTTGCTAAGGCTGTACAAAGCATGAAGGGGATCGAATGCAGCTGTTGTACTGAATTTGAACAACGGCATCGAACTGTTGTTTGATTGCTTCATTGACTGGTCGATTGGCTGATTTATTTGTTTAGGTTTCTGAGAATGGCGACGGAGCACCACCCCGACCAGTGCTGTCGCCTGAAACCGAGAACGCGCATTTAAAGCGGCGTGCTGAGCTAAGAACAGAGCAACCGCCTCGTCTCGACCTCAACATCGAACTTAGCCCTAGCTCTTCTGTAAGCTTCCACGATCGTTGTGATAAATTTACAACACTTCCTCCCTCCGTCGTTTTTCAATCTGAATTTATGGAGTGCTTAAGCATGTGAGAGTTATCTACGACAGTTGTGCATGTTCGTGGGGAAAGACAAGAGAGAGCCAAAAAAGGAAATGTGTGCAGTGTCACCGTGCATTCATTAGACTGTTTATGGATCGTTGAACTTGTTAGTGTTGTATGCGCTTTTGCGTTTTAGTGTCATGAGATATCGATTGCGAGCTCTTACCAATTATTCAAATGACTATAGGTGGTAATGTTATTGGCAGTGCGCTTGTTAATCGCTTAATGAATTTATAAAGCTCGTTGAAGGTGCAGTTGTACCTCTCAAGAAGAATCTCTTTTAATATGTAAGCTTTGAGAAGGCGGGCAGAAAGTTCTTGTTGCACGGGGTGATTACGTGCTCATTTTTTTATCGTTGACCTGGTCGGGATGGTGGATATTTGAAAGAATGCTTGTAATGAGAGTCTAAACCCTCGAGCTCAACGTTATGTATTGTTGCTTCTCTGCCGGGTTTCTGTTAGTGTACTGGCAGTGTTAGGGTTGTTTTGTTTTGCAGTATGGAACGACAACTGCGATTTCTGGCCTCAAAAGCTCAGGGCACCACAACGGCATCGGCAGCACGAACCGGAGCAGGAGCCTTGAGTTCACTCCCGCCTGCTGGATCGCCAATCGTAATGCCGAGTCAGTTGAACAATTCCCGTACGATGGGTCACCTGTCATACAATTCCATCTATTCATCACCAACGCTTGACGTTCTTCCCACGTCGCCAGTTGTAGATCTCACTAGCAGGCTGGTTCTTACATCATTTTTTGGGTCGATTACACTGGTTCTTACATCAAAGCAAAATGGAACTCGTTTGTATATGAGGGTTATTAAAACCCTGTAAAATGATACGTATGTGATGAGCCGTGCGCTAAGTTAATGTGAGTAGCGCGCACGCGTCGAGTGTGCCATGCGGGACCATAGAGTAAGTGAGCTTGTTGTACTACGCAACCGTTTAATCATATAAGCAGAGCCGTCTAGTTATGCACCCTTTAGACAGCGCCGCCTCGTAGAATCTTGTGAGTCGACGAGAATGCATCGTCGAAAGAGGCTTAGGAGCCTGTGAGTCTTGAATCTGGGAATTGGAAGTTTTCAGCATTCTTTTTTAACGCATTTGATCTTTCTTGTGAGAGATTTCCCACCTTTTTCATCTGCACTATGCTTTATCTTACTGACAATCCAGTGTGCCATATAGCTTTGCTAATTTTAGGCCTTCGTTGCTAAGGCGAATGTCCAAAGATACATCAACATCGATCTTTACGGATCGCAACGGTGAAGGCGAGGGTAAGTGTGAAGACCCGAAACAAAAGACCAGGCAGATTGATCTCAGTCGTCTTCACAAATCATTGGTCAGTTTGGCTTAAACTTTTTCTGATTGGCAAGAGGAGAATTCGAGGGCAAGGTGAGAATACTGGCTGGTAAGATGTTCACTCCTAGCAGGTTTTCGCTTTTTTTGTTGGTGGAACGGTCACAAATTCTAAATAACCTCTCTTGAGGTTATTTAGAAACTGGAAAATCAGGAAAACAAAGTGAGTTAACGTTAGTGTTCCATTACGGTCCCACTGTTTTAAAATGTGAAAGAAAATTTTTTTCATTTATGTGTTCAATTTATGTCAAAAAGGTAGCGCATCTGGAATCATGCCTTCCAGATAACCACTGCAGCTTATTAGGGGTTCATCGGCGGCTTAGCGGGCTCTCATAGGTCACACATTTATGATTGATTAGTTGTTTAGCATAGCTGGCGAGGCTTAAATTGGCACTAGAGCTGAATAATGTGTGGGAGATTTTATATGTTGATGAGAATGTTAATGTGGTAATTGAGCAAGTATGTTTATGAAACGTTTTGCATTGTTTTAAACTAAATGGGAGGGGATCCAACTCTACGAATTGAATTTGAGTATTTTGCTTTTTCATTCCTCCTGAAACGGGGCTTATTTGATATTGGGTAATGGATGTTGAGATGGCTCGAAATAAAGGGTTCAGTGCAGTGGACTGAGAGCAGCAATGTTTATGTTCAGTGGAGGGGGCTGAAGGCAGAAATGTTTATATTGTTTCGTTCGGTTTTTGAGTTCATTTGAAGTTATGATATTGATGTCGACCTAACTACGTTTTTTTGTGTTTCACAGAGCAGATCATCATTTTTGGTTACACAGGATAAATTCTCGCGTCAAGAATAACGGTCTGAAATCAGTTCTGGGATGGATATGTAGCAAGACGTAAAGCTTTTTCCATCTGTTGGGCATTGAGACGTGACTTATATTGGTGATCGACCATCTGTTTTATAGCAGGAAAGCAGGCAACGTAAGTCGTCGGCGAGTTCAGGAACACCAGCACCAGGATCGGCCGGGGATTCGAGAGATCGAGACGGAGCTGGCGTTCAACCGCATTCGCCAACCACATATAATGTATGTGCTTTCGTGCTTTTTTGTTTATTTTTATTTCTGTTTCGTAGACTGATATTTTTTTGAAGGAGGCTGCGCGTTTCAGGGAAATGCTTTACAGTTCTAAAACTTGTGCGTTTTTTCTCGTTTCGGTTTTGTCGCTTTTAGCCTTTCTTCGCGATTCGAAAAATGATCGCGAAATTGTTGCAAAATGTACACATGAGATATACAATAGCTGAGATGTTACATCTTGTTTTAAAAAGCGAGTTGTTCGTATGTGAGAGAATTTTTCTTTTTTTTTTTCTGATTTTCAGCGTTGAAAGGTTTTTTCACCTTTTTCTTGGCTTTCGCTTTTCGCACTTCCAACACCCATTCTTATGAAAAACGAACGATGCAAAGAACAGATCCTAATAAGGATAGCGTTTTATACGACGAAGCTACAAAGGAGGAAACGGTTTATTTACCCTGTCGATATGAGCCATACGCAAGAGAAATTTGTTCTATTTCCTCGTTGATCACTGTCTCACCGAAACACTAGTTAAAATGTTGTGTTCTGTGCGAAGCGCGCCTTATCGACACTTTCTTAGGCATGAACACTTTTAATTTTTGCGGTTTAATTAACTGGAAACCAAGCTTTTATAGAGCATTCAATTTGGGAAAGTATTTGCTAAGGCTGTACAAAGCATGAAGGGGATCGAATGCAGCTGTTGTACTGAATTTGAACAACGGCATCGAACTGTTGTTTGATTGCTTCATTGACTGGTCGATTGGCTGATTTATTTGTTTAGGTTTCTGAGAATGGCGACGGAGCACCACCCCGACCAGTGCTGTCGCCTGAAACCGAGAACGCGCATTTAAAGCGGCGTGCTGAGCTAAGAACAGAGCAACCGCCTCGTCTCGACCTCAACATCGAACTTAGCCCTAGCTCTTCTGTAAGCTTCCACGATCGTTGTGATAAATTTACAACACTTCCTCCCTCCGTCGTTTTTCAATCTGAATTTATGGAGTGCTTAAGCATGTGAGAGTTATCTACGACAGTTGTGCATGTTCGTGGGGAAAGACAAGAGAGAGCCAAAAAAGGAAATGTGTGCAGTGTCACCGTGCATTCATTAGACTGTTTATGGATCGTTGAACTTGTTAGTGTTGTATGCGCTTTTGCGTTTTAGTGTCATGAGATATCGATTGCGAGCTCTTACCAATTATTCAAATGACTATAGGTGGTAATGTTATTGGCAGTGCGCTTGTTAATCGCTTAATGAATTTATAAAGCTCGTTGAAGGTGCAGTTGTACCTCTCAAGAAGAATCTCTTTTAATATGTAAGCTTTGAGAAGGCGGGCAGAAAGTTCTTGTTGCACATTAAAACGAACGGCGTTAAATAGGGTAGCGGAATTTTGGAGCAAAAAAAGTATGCATTCGCAAAGATCATTTATTTTTGTTGGAGGGTTGGAGCAAAAGCGAAAAACTACTGATACTCCTTTCGCAATGAAGAGAATTCTCTTTTTTCTTTACTTTAATCAGAGCAGGAAATCTCTCCTCTTGTGGTCATTTTTTAGTGCCAATTTGAGACTGCTAATAGGTGTAAGTTGTTCACATTGGAACGAGCTTTTTTTTGGTTTTTCTTGTTGAGGTAGTTTGGTTTTAAGCTGCCAGCGCAAAGTGCACAAAGTTCTTTGTCTGAGAGATCCGTGCTGGGAAAGTCTTCGCTTGAGAATGTTCGCGAAGAAGTTGCCGACAAACCGCATCCTGCTGGCATAAGGCTCCGAAGGTGAGATTGCTTACTATCGTCTTCTTCATTGAAAATGTTTATCATATCCTTCTAGTCAGCTTCGTTTCTTACCTGCTGTTTCGTCGTCGTTTATGGTTGTGGAATCTTCCAACTTTCTTAGTTCCCGTTCATCGCATTGGTCAGTGGATTGACGCATACTAATGAGCCAGGCTAACAAATTGTAATCGTGAGTTAACGCTCAGCAGTCCAGCTTTTTTTAACGATGAGGTAAATCGAAATTGGACTCGACAAATTGTTTGTCGTCGCTTGCCATCCACAGCCGAATGTTTTTTACGCACGTAAGTAGGCTGTGTAGACGTATGGATGTGGGTATTTTGCGCATTTGAATATCATTCAAAAGATATGCGTTGTTCTCGTTGTTGGCGAAAACTGATAGCACCATACCGAGTGCCGTTTATTCGACGTTTCGGCGCCATATGACATGATCACGATTGTATGCAAAGGACCATGATCACAAGCAATGTATGGGCGCATGTATGCTGTCTGGTTATGAAGCAACGGTACTTCTCATCTGCTTGAACTGTTACCACCGACCACGCACCTAAACATGTTTGTATCGAAAATGGAAACGCAGTTTATTTGGGATGATATCTGCTTGTTCGTTTTAGACTCGACTACGTATGTGAACCATCACTTGAGCAGTTGGCATTAATGGCAGAGCGTGACGGTGGTGTTTGTCACCTTGAGAAGGGTTTCACTGTTCGCCGTTTCGCATATGGAAGTGTTTTCTGGCCTGGACCGTTCGACCTGTCTAATGTCGACATCGATAAGGTGAGTATGGTCGTTATTTCCACGTCGAGGCTGGCATGACACCTTTCCTTCCCATTTTGTGAAGGTTTTTGTTTGAATTTGCGATTGCTAAATTTCTTTTGCATAAAATTTTTTAGCATCTTCTGCAGAGTTTACCCCAAACGAAGTCTTCAGAAGGGTCCCTTGATCTTGCTCAGTTTGTTTTCTTTCAGTCCTACATTTCTTCATTATCCTATTTTTCCCCGATTTCTGAATGAGTATTGAAAGGCTGTGCTTACCGCCTTTCTGTCATGCCAGCGGCAGGGGAAGGGGAGGAAAATCGGTTTAGTCGCAGTTGTTGTGAATTTCTGCCTGTCAGTTGCGTCGTCTTTTCTCCATCCGATCTGTCTCTTTAGTTGGTGCCTTCGTAAGGTGCAGTCACGCATATGTAAGTGCAAAAAACGTTTGCTGATAGTATGCAGTTGTTCTAGCTGCTGTTTAAGAGAACTAGAGAAATTTTCGCCTTGTTAGTGATCGCCGAGTGTATAAGATAAAAGCGTTTTCTGTCGCATTCGGATTGTCCAGAATGGGAATTCGTGTTCTTATATTCTCTAGGATATATTCTATAAGAATCAGAGGCCGTTCCGAAGTCCATTGTTTCAGGTGGTTCACTTTCGTCAGAACGAAGTGATCATATATCCTGATGACTTGGACAAGCCTCCTATTGGTGAGCAGTTGAACCGTTTCGCTGAAATCAGCCTGGAACGGGTTTGGCCACGTGATAAGGTCACTAAGGAGTCTATCATGGTAAGACTGTTTTTACTGATTAGGAAATGAACTCATTTGGGAGAGTGCATTGAGATTATCTAGCTCCCTTGATTCTACTAAAAACGCGCTCTTTGAAAGGCTTTGCACAGTGAGAGTATCAATAAAGTCGTAACATTTTACTTTATGAGAGTTCGAAGGTGGTAGGCCAGTATTATGTTAGCTGATAATAATAGATAAACGGACTCATCGATTGACCGTGTTGATCAGCAGGGATGAATATTACGGTTTGATCAGTGGATATTCTACAGGATCCTATACGTCTGGAGCAGATGCATTTCCGCGAAAGGTTGGAACGTGTATCGGCCCGAATGGGAGCGAATTTCAAAGATTATCGGCCAGAGACGGGCACCTGGGTATTCACTGTGTCTCATTTTACCAAATACGGACTTCCGGTTAGTGATTAATTGACTATCATTCGTTTGAAGAATGTGAAGTAAAATTAAGCAAGAAAAGGGGCAAATCAACGAAGGCAATGTAAATAGCGTGTGGAGGAAGTCTAGGATTATCAGTGGAGGAAGTCTAGGATTATCAGTGGAGGAAGTCTAGGATTATCAGTGGAGGAAGTCTAGGATTATCAGTGGAGGAAGTCTAGGATTATCAGTGGAGGAAGTCTAGGATTATCAGTGGAGGAAGTCTAGGATTATCAGTGGAGGAAGTCTAGGATTATCAGTGGAGGAAGTCTAGGATTATCAGTGGAGGAAGTCTAGGATTATCAGTGGAGGAAGTCTAGGATTATCAGTGGAGGAAGTCTAGGATTATCAGTGGAGGAAGTCTAGGATTATCAGTGGAGGAAGTCTAGGATTATCAGTGGAGGAAGTCTAGGATTATCAGTGGAGGAAGTCTAGGATTATCAGTGGAGGAAGTCTAGGATTATCAGTGGAGGAAGTCTAGGATTATCAGTGGAGGAAGTCTAGGATTATCAGTGGAGGAAGTCTAGGATTATCAGTGGAGGAAGTCTAGGATTATCAGTGGAGGAAGTCTAGGATTATCAGTGGAGGAAGTCTAGGATTATCAGTGGAGGAAGTCTAGGATTATCAGTGGAGGAAGTCTAGGATTATCAGTGGAGGAACAAAGTGGGGAATCGTATCGAGAGTGTTAGCTCATATGTAAAATGGGTTCTGAGCGATCAGCGTAACCGAAGTTGGATTGAGATGTGCTGCTCAGCCTTGCTTGAGATGTTTGTGAGCTGCCATATACTGGTTGATGACATCTTGTTGAGGGTGTGCTAGCTGTTGAATAGGCAAAACTGGATAGTTGCTAGATAAACCATTCCCAACGTTCCTGCAGTTTCCTAATAAAATTTGTGTCTCCAAAATTTTAAACTTTTGCGAGACATCAACTGCGGAACGAGATTACAAAGACCGTGCAATATATTTCATACGTTTCGTGTCATGTGTTTTCGTACTACACACTGTTTCGGATTCCTGTCGAGGTATATAATAAATACAGTACTCATATTTAGCTTTTACTCGGAAGAACAGTATTCGGGTGTATAATTCGAATGTGATATAATCCATTTTAAGAATATTTGTCTATGCATTTTTAAGGATGAAAGTGACGATGATGAAATGCCGAGTGCTGAAGAACTGCGTGTTGCAATGGGTGAAAGTCGATTGCAAAACGCGGTGCAACGAGATAGATTGCGTCTGTCAGCGCAGCAAGTCCCCGAAGTGTTTCCAGCTGCGCCAGACGAGTCAGCTACTCAACGACGAGATGTCGAGTGCTGAAGAACTGCGTGTTGCAATGGGTGAAAGTCGATTGCAAAACGCGGTGCAACGAGATAGATTGCGTCTGTCAGCGCAGCAAGTCCCCGAAGTGTTTCCAGCTGCGCCAGACGAGTCAGCTACTCAACGACGAGATGTCGAGTGCTGAAGAACTGCGTGTTGCAATGGGTGAAAGTCGATTGCAAAACGCGGTGCAACGAGATAGATTGCGTCTGTCAGCGCAGCAAGTCCCCGAAGTGTTTCCAGCTGCGCCAGACGAGTCAGCTACTCAACGACGAGATGTCGAGTGCTGAAGAACTGCGTGTTGCAATGGGTGAAAGTCGATTGCAAAACGCGGTGCAACGAGATAGATTGCGTCTGTCAGCGCAGCAAGTCCCCGAAGTGTTTCCAGCTGCGCCAGACGAGTCAGCTACTCAACGACGAGATGTCGAGTGCTGAAGAACTGCGTGTTGCAATGGGTGAAAGTCGATTGCAAAACGCGGTGCAACGAGACAGTTGTTCTAGCTGCTGTTTAAGAGAACTAGAGAAATTTTCGCCTTGTTAGTGATCGCCGAGTTTTCTGTCGCATTCGGATTGTCCAGAATGGGAATTCGTGTTCTTATATTCTCTAGGATATATTCTATAAGAATCAGAGGCCGTTCCGAAGTCCATTGTTTCAGGTGGTTCACTTTCGTCAGAACGAAGTGATCATATATCCTGATGACTTGGACAAGCCTCCTATTGGTGAGCAGTTGAACCGTTTCGCTGAAATCAGCCTGGAACGGGTTTGGCCACGTGATAAGGTCACTAAGGAGTCTATCATGGTAAGACTGTTTTTACTGATTAGGAAATGAACTCATTTGGGAGAGTGCATTGAGATTATCTAGCTCCCTTGATTCTACTAAAAACGCGCTCTTTGAAAGGCTTTGCACAGTGAGAGTATCAATAAAGTCGTAACATTTTACTTTATGAGAGTTCGAAGGTGGTAGGCCAGTATTATGTTAGCTGATAATAATAGATAAACGGACTCATCGATTGACCGTGTTGATCAGCAGGGATGAATATTACGGTTTGATCAGTGGATATTCTACAGGATCCTATACGTCTGGAGCAGATGCATTTCCGCGAAAGGTTGGAACGTGTATCGGCCCGAATGGGAGCGAATTTCAAAGATTATCGGCCAGAGACGGGCACCTGGGTATTCACTGTGTCTCATTTTACCAAATACGGACTTCCGGTTAGTGATTAATTGACTATCATTCGTTTGAAGAATGTGAAGTAAAATTAAGCAAGAAAAGGGGCAAATCAACGAAGGCAATGTAAATAGCGTGTGGAGGAAGTCTAGGATTATCAGTGGAGGAAGTCTAAGATTATCAGTGGAGGAACAAAGTGGGGAATCGTATCGAGAGTGTTAGCTCATATGTAAAATGGGTTCTGAGCGATCAGCGTAACCGAAGTTGGATTGAGATGTGCTGCTCAGCCTTGCTTGAGATGTTTGTGAGCTGCCATATACTGGTTGATGACATCTTGTTGAGGGTGTGCTAGCTGTTGAATAGGCAAAACTGGATAGTTGCTAGATAAACCATTCCCAACGTTCCTGCAGTTTCCTAATAAAATTTGTGTCTCCAAAATTTTAAACTTTTGCGAGACATCAACTGCGGAACGAGATTACAAAGACCGTGCAATATATTTCATACGTTTCGTGTCATGTGTTTTCGTACTACACACTGTTTCGGATTCCTGTCGAGGTATATAATAAATACAATACTCATATTTAGCTTTTACTCGGAAGAACAGTATTCGGGTGTATAATTCGAATGTGATATAATCCATTTTAAGAATATTTGTCTATGCATTTTTAAGGATGAAAGTGACGATGATGAAATGCCGAGTGCTGAAGAACTGCGTGTTGCAATGGGTGAAAGTCGATTGCAAAACGCGGTGCAACGAGATAGATTGCGTCTGTCAGCGCAGCAAGTCCCCGAAGTGTTTCCAGCTGCGCCAGACGAGTCAGCTACTCAACGACGAGATGTTGGTTACTTAGTTACTTTCATATTTTTTTCCCCACATCACGCCAGCGCTCCTAGTTGAGTTCTTGCGGCTTTGTGTTAAGTACACAAATGATTTATTGTGTTGCCTGACTTTTCTTCTTTACGCGCATTTAGAATTTGGTTGGTCATTGCAGGCACTTGCCTGCTACGTTTTGCATGTTTTTGTTTCGAGTACAGCGACTATCGTTGTCCAGCAATCGTGAGACCGACCTCAAAAAAGTCTGAGTTGAGTTTTTTATAGACGGGCTATGTTCACCTCTCAAATCGAATTTCCTCCCTCCCGTCCCCTCCGTTGAGCTGTGCGTTTAAATTAGTATATCGATGTATCGGGTCTCATTTCATTGTTTCCATTGCTTCTGTTGCTATGCATAGTGCAGCTGAAAAAACGAGCATGGCATTTGACGCAGAGAGAGCTTTAGTCACGCGACCTTGGAATTTGGTATAGAATATGAGATAAGCTGTTTTATGTTCAGAACATCGTGTTTTAGATGATCGATTCAAGCGTGCGAGTGTTTAAGGATGTTTCCCAAATGCCAACTCCCATTTTCAATCGCGCGCTCGGCGGATTGTGTGGTAAGCTTTTGTGTTCAGTATGCTTACTTAATGTATAGTATCAAATGGAACCTTCGCTTTTCACTATTTTCACAAGCCCGAGAAATGTGGGAAGTTCATTCATGTAAACCTTGGATCCCTCTTTTTCGGATAAAGAATCATTTGTTGCTCAGCCAGTTACAGTCAACTGATAAACAGAGATGGGAGGGGGTAGCGGTGCGGTCTTCTCAGGAAAAATTTTGGAGATTTTTTAACGGATGAGGGTTCTTGTTGACAATATGTTACATCCTTCTACCGTAAAGGGTCTTTCTATCCGGCATTAATGGTTTTTCTCTGGCAGAGGTATATACGGTGAGAATACTTCTGTCCTACGCTTCCTCCGCTACCTCCATTCGTTTAAAGGGTCGATTGGATGCCCATGCAAATAAGGTGCTTAATTTTAGGAGTTACGCAATACGGACTCATTTGTGAAAGGGAAAGGAAGGATGTTGTTTGATGCTGGGGAATATTTACTTTTTTAATGACACGAGCACGACAGTCTCCTGTTGGGAAGTAGGCAACAGCTGGTAGTAGAATTTAGGTCTAAGAAAACTATAGATTTTGATAGCGTTCTGCACCCCCACCCCCTCTCCACATCCCACCTTTCTGCCACCCTCTCTTTACCAATTCTCAAAGATATGGCATCATTTTCGTAAGTTGATAGATAATGAGACGACTGCATCTCTCCTAATTGAACCATACGACATCTCCAAAATATGTGCATAAGTGATGATCGTGGTTGGGGAAAGTGGAGAAGGGGGGGGGGGGGGGG
>JPKZ01000505.1:53760-66639 GCA_000803305.1 Toxocara canis
TGGGGGGGGGGGGGGGGGAGGTGTAAGGGGGAAAGAAGGGAGAGGTATTAGCCTTTAGTGGAGCTGTTCTAATTGCGCCTTTCCGATTCTTCTAGAGGCTGTTGGACATCAATAGTGTAAGAACGAACGCATATGTTTGCAGTGAAGGAGTTTGTTGAAAGCTGCATCGAATCCTTATTGCAGTTATGGGATTAGGCGATTGTCATAACTGGCAGATCGTGAAGTGGGATGGAGTAAAGTTGATGGGAGGAGGAGGGGGAGTGCCAAATTGCATCAGGTGGAGTTACGTCTGTTCACTGTGGTCGTTAGAATTGCTTAAGCAATAAATTCTTTTATGCTTTTTAGGATGAGCTGTCACTTGCGCGCATAAATGATGCGTCCTAAAAGCGTCTTGTTAGCAAGTGAAAACTCTGCTGTAACAATTCATCAAATGTAATCAGTTTGTTTTGTCGAACTGACATATGTTGTTCATGTTTGTCGTGCTTTCAGGCGTCAAAATGCAGTAACGGAGATGATCGATCGCGTGGCACCTGAGGCCGACGAAGCGTTATATAAAAAGGTGGAGAGCGTATGTGCGTTACCGCCCGAAACCATCGCACATTCGAAGTGAGCACTAAACAATTATTTGTTTGTCCTTTTCGTTTTCTCATTTTATCTCCTCACTTTGGCAGGTAGCAAACGCGGCCAAATGGATCGAAGAACAATGCGTGCTTTTTGGAGACATTTTTATTAAACTTTTTCACTTTCTTTTTTCTCGAATACAGACCATCTTCGGTGAATGCTTCTATAAGAAGTTTTCTTTTGCCGCTTTACCACCGTTTCAGCGAAACGAGTAACACGTTTTGAGGACATGCTTCTGAAATTCGCTGTAATTCCACTTCAGAGCGGTCATGAAGTATTATAGTCCAAAGTTTATTGAGTGCCTTAGGAACGAGGCTGTCATAATCCGTGTAATTTATTTCTGAGTTGTTACTAGCTTTTAATGTTGTTGAGAATATATCCGTTTCTCATAGTTTAATTTCATTGTATTGTGTGCGTTCACTTTTGCTCTGTCAGCTGCTGCATGTAGTTTTTATGTTGTTGTTATCGGCTTATCCTTTATATGTGTCTTCTGTGTCGCAGATATATGCGTGCGAAGTTGGAAGGAGATGAAGAAGCAATGTGTTTGCACGCGCTGGATGCTGCTATGTACCAGGAGGCGCACTCGCTTTTTTACGATTCTGTCGCACCTAGCGCGGTTACTCGTGGTACTCTTTTTTGGCATTTCATTTTTCAACTAGAGCGATAAATTTAGGTTGTGAGCGTAATTTTATAACACTCTTTTATTATGCACTTACCAAATTTTCATCTTTCTAGATGATTGACCCGAAAATTCACTTTGAAACCTATGAAGTTTTCTGAACTGGCGTAACTCTTGGATATGGAAACTGTCTTGGAAAACCGATCTTTTGCTAGACAATTCCTTCCGTTCCCTCAACCGGAAGCGGATGTGTATATACCCTGGATGGTAAAGGTACGCGGATGATTTTTTTCTGCTACTTCAGATGATGACGAACTACTTGGGCGACTGTTCGAGAAATTCGAGGCAGAAAGCGATAAAATCAGTTGCTGGGGGCCGCGAGGTCAGATCTATACAGACTATTATCATCTCAAAGAGGGCATACACGAGATCACTGATGAATGCCATGTTTGTTCTTGTCTTCTTTTTTTTTCTTTTGTTTATCTTATTACGGTTTTGCGATTATGTTCATGTTATGTAGCGTATTTATCAAGTAGTCATGTGATGGAGTAGCCGAAAAACTGTATTATTTGTAGTGTGAGGCCTCCCGTTCTCAACAGATTTTCGAGTGGTGAACATGTCAGAGAATCTCATCGAGCGCTTGCTTCTTCATTAATCAGCTATCCGATTTTTGAAACAACAACGCAGCATTGTTGTCGAAAATTTTCAGTGAAGCTCTCTGCGACTGTTCTATCGTTTTGATATAATCGAGAGTCGCTTCTTCATCCTTTTCTCGACATTATGCCTTCGGTCAATGCTTGTCCCTAATTATAAGTTGCTGCACGCACTACGGTAATAGGTTACCGTGTCGATTTGTTCCGTCCTTAATCTTTTGTATTAAGCAGACTTATTGTGTCGTTTAAGCGCAGTTGACAGTCGATTGGCTTTCAATGAGTAAATGTGGGGTGCACTGGTTTGATGCTGTTGAAAGGCTCTCTAAGGCGTTTTGAAAACGTGTAGGAACAGATAATCAAAATTTTATGGATGTTGCCACCATCAAGTTTCTCTGAGACACGAACGCCGCATCATTATTTTCAGTGTTAAGGCGATTATCATTACGGCGATGGTTAATTACAAATATTTTGGGTATTAGTTTTTATTATCTGTAGGTACTTACTTGGTGGGTTCCCTTTCCTTTTTGACAGTAAAGTTACTTCAAACACAGGTACCTCATGATACCCAAAAAACTTTTGCCAGTAGAAATTCCTCAGTATTGGCATAGGTTCTCGAGCCTTCCGTTTAAGCAGTGGGGTGTTAAAGCGCTTCGCTTCATAAACTTAGTCATTTTGTTAAACTGGGAATACTCATTGTTGTTTCAATACCGCAAAGCTTTGTGAAGTGTACCTAATCTCGATTGAACCTCGTCTAAAACTAGAAGCTTTTGAGCCCCATGGTTTCCTCTAAGATTCTACGGTATGTTAGGATCTAAGAGAATGATTTAGGTGCAGTGCAAATTCTATGTTCTAGGTGGAAAGCCTTCTGGAGTTGGCGCATTCGCTAGAGCCGAGGATCTGTGCAATGTCGGCCAAAACGCCGCTTCAATCGTATGTTCATTGGTTTCTGACGTACTATGATTGCCATATTTGCTTTCGTTTTGAGTCCTCTGATAACTATTTTTTTAAAGACTACAGGGAGGAACCGAACGTTTTTGTGGAAATTTGAGTCGAAGTAGTTTCGGCTATAAAGTGGTGCCGAAGAAAGCTCTGCGCAGGGGAAGAAAGGAAGTAGATTTGGTTCCGATCGATGAAAATCGTCTTTTTCATCAATTACTTATAAAGCTGTAGTTCTCTTCAAATATTTGAGTGGTCTAACATGAACTTAATATTACACAGCCTGGCTTTAGACTTTTAAAAGAGAATATCGGCATTCTTGGCCCATGCAGATCTAAAATAAACGAAATGTCTTCCCTGGAAGAGGCTGCAGTATGTGGACAAAATGAGGTGTTGGATTTTATCTGTGTGATTCATGCTCAAAATGACAAAAAATAAGGAAAAGGAAACTTTCAGGACATGTTTTAGGCGTGAAATCTAGGCGGTTAAGAGTTGAGGCACTACTCTTTTTATTTTATATTTCACTGCTATTCGCATGCAATGCCTATGTTTTCGTAAGTTCGCGCGTATGATTTTTGCATAAGAACCGTAAGACGACAATCTCCTCGCGAAAAAGTGATCTCCGAACCTCTTGTCCATCCGAATTTGCAACATGTCAGCTATCGAGGTGATCGCAACGCCTTTCGCGCTGAGGTACGCGATTCTTGCAACTGTTGTTACAGACAGAATATTTTCAGAGTTTGATTGGACAGAAAATCAAGCACATAGTGGGACTGCTACTCGGTAATATAATAGTGCATTTTAAAGGTGAGTTAATTTAAGGTTGAGTATGTCGGTGATGTCCCGATTGGTTTACGAGGTGATTGCTCGCTTCGAGTCGAAGCAACTTGTTGATATGCCCTTTTCGATGGAAGAAGCGTTACAGGCTACTTGTAACATTTCAGCTGCCGCCATCCCTAGAGGTGGCTATGATTTTAGTATATGAACAATTCATTGTTAAATACTTGTTTTCTTTATCTTTTTCTTGGCTGTACTACTTTGCGCAGTGAAAAGAGCGAGTGAGAGATGGGGTGGTGAAATGAAATCGTTTGGTTTCACAGTTTTTTTCATTTGTCATTTAAAGAGTTTGAAACTGAGGAATGGTATGTAGGTTGGGAATGAGGATACTGTGAATGGTTTTGGTGGCATTTCTAATAGTCCAAATAGCTGGGATGAATTATCTGTGGCGAATTCAGCTTCAGAAAATTGAAAGGGTTATAAAGCGACAGATTAGACAAATGAATTTGTCCGATGAATGTATAGTCAGTCGTACGACGTTACAAATATAGATGACGTCAACCCGATCTCACTCGCTATATTATTCCTTTTTGCGCATTAAAATTGTTGGCTGAAAACGGCTGTAAAGTTTGTCTTTCTTGATCTCTGAGCGTCGATTTTACTGATCGTCATCTTGGGTTACGACGGTGACACAGTGACACCTAGCTGAATGAAAGGTGTTTAAAGCGAAGAGAGGAAGTGAAGGACCTGAGTACTAGGCATGTAGCTATCAGCTTGCTATCTTTCCATTGATTTATGTCCGCGATGTTTTTTGCGCTTACTTGCATTTGTTGTTGTTGTTTATCCCTTCTGCGTCTCTTTGCGGTTTCGTTTTGCATGAATTTTATGGTGTGTCTCTATATGATCTGCTTTTTTAAATTTTCCATTCGTCTGTGTTTGAATGCGATGGATTTTTTTTCGCAGACAGACAATTTCAGAAACTGCTTAAGCGGAATTTTGTCATTATTTTTGGTTCAAATAAAGAACCTGCTGTCGTTCGTTTCAGTGAAGACGTCCAATTTTCGGACGTATACGGGGATAGATAAAGATTGGAACTGTTAGACTGGCATAACGCAATTGTTAATGACTAAAGATGTTCGAAGGTTACTGCTTCTTGGTTTGGCTCCGCTTGCTGAAACCTTTGGAATTATAAACCTTAAAAAAGATGAATGGTTTTTGAAGCTTTGTTCGATTATTATATGAAAGAGAGCTGCAGAGCTATCCTGAGATGATTTTATGGAAGTAAAATATCGTTTGATTACATTCATTGTTTTTCGTTAATTGTCATGTCATTAGTAGGCAGTACTGCCGCTCATATTTGCCGTTTTGATAAGAAGTGAGTGCTTTCATTTGTTGAGTGAAATGTTGAGCAGTTAAGGGCAACTGCAACTGTAGTCTTTTTGTAAGCTAATTTACACACGTCTTTAGAACGTATCAAAGGAGCCCTAATCAAATACATAGGTGACTCGAAAGCATTGAAATTGAGCTTTTCATCGTGTGTTTTTTTTCCCAATTTCTTGCTTTCTGAATTTCACCTATATTTCGCAAAGTATTTGAGGTTGTGAACTCATCTTTTGGATTCATGCGCATGTTTTGTTGTGTTTATAAGTAAGCTGGTCGCTTTGTTGGCGATAGATGACGGATGTTGCGAACAGACTGAGTGTCTAATGCCGCTTATAATTTGGTTTTTTTTTTTAAGATTCTAAGTTGTATGTAGCTTCGACGAGATGTGTCTTGTATTCGTTTCTTTTTTTCGTGTGTTCAATTTTGCTTGTTATGAATGTGGGAAATGTTTCGTTGTCTGCTCAGATAATTTGATGATGTTGTTGTTGGTTTATTGACTGGTAAACTCGTTTTATTTGAGATACTTTTGTGTTTTCGTGCGCTTGTACGGTTTTTTTTGCTAACCGTTAATTACCTAAACAAGGAATATTTAGTTGCTTGATGGGAGAGTTGCTTCGAGTTAAGATATTTAATGCTTTAAGACGAATGTGAATAGATAACTTTCAGTAAGAGTTATTTATAGGTAGTAAAATAAGAGAAAGATATCTTCGTAAGAAGTGAACGGGAAAAGTAACAAAAGTAGCTCCGATCGAGTGGTGTTCTTAAACTAGTGGGAAAGAATAATGTCGAGTAGAAAAGCATGCAAAGGTCAGTCGCATATTAATGTCAGGACAGTTATACCTTAGGATGGATGTGCTGAGGTTAGAGTGGATTGTTAACAGCGGGAAATCATTTGGACACTTAAGTTGATTAAAGTGAATTTAGTGTTTTTGCATCCGGTTGGGTTGTAAACTGTTGGGGTGAATGGATGCGAGAACGACGATGTTGGATCGGCTGGGTGGAATTTGTTCGTATTGTCGTTTGTTAAGAGTCTGTGGAGCCATTGTGTAAGTGGGATTGCCAAAGCGCATATCGTGATACATTTTTGTACGCATTTCTATTTGTTCTCCATTCCTCACGATAGTGAATACCAAAAAAGGGAAAACGTATCCTGAATCGAAATTTGAACGAGTGCAATTAAGCATCGGAATTGTGGCCACTTTTCGGCTTGGAATGATTCTTTTTTTGAAAATTCTTTGCCGCATTCCCCCAATTAAGACTGCTGACATTGTCGAGAGTCCGGCCAGTGATTGCTAGGTCGTGATCGGTTAACTTTGTTTTTTTGTCTTTTCAGCTACTTATTGGAGTACTATTGAGCTATTGTGTATCTTTTTCGTTTATCTTTTTTTTATCAGACAAACTTTTTCATCAATTTATTCGCATATGCTAAGGAGCAAGTGACAAATTATATGTGAGCATATATATGAATTATTGTCAATTTGTGTTTAATCGATAGGTGAGTAGAGGGTGGCGATGAGGAGCTACTGTTGTCGAGATGTTTTTCACAAAGAATCTCGTCGGGAAAGTGAAAAATAGCTTGCTATTGGTTGGGATGTTTTTTAAGGTAGGTACGTATACGGCCATGCCAATCGGGAGGCAGTGTTTCCGACAAAAGCTAACTTTTCATGCGCGTTTTCCATGATTTGTGAAACATGGAAGCATGGTTTATTGTGCGGAAAAACCAACTTTATTTGTTGAAAGGCATTCATGGTCCTACTCTCTATTTATTTTCTTGAAATCATATTCCGAAATTTCATGTATTTAAGTTTTGTGCTTTTCAGAAATGCATATTCCTCCGTGAAAAGATTTCATTTCATGGAGGCCGGTGATCCCTCCTTGTTCTGCAGGTTGAGGCACCAGGTACTGTGGTGGGTGATGATTGTGTTGTAGTGGTGTTATGCTAATTGTTCGTGTACTTTTCTATATAGCGCCATAGTTATATTATTGCTGTTTTAAGAGATGTGAGCAAAAGGACGCTTGGCGCCAAGGGTGTTCAGAAAGGTGCCTCGAGGATCTTTGAAAGCTGCATTCTGATTTTAATAAAGAGCGAAGTTTTGAAGGTGCATACCGCAGGGTTATTGCAAGAAGAGTCTAGAGGAATATCCATATCGAGATGGCCGATGATGGAGTGAATCCGAAGGCCTATCCGTTGGCAGATACAGCCCTCTCGCAGAAGATACTCGACCTCGTACAACAAGCTCTCAACTATAAGCAGTTAAAGAAGGGGGCAAACGAGGCTACTAAAACACTCAACAGAGGCATTGCTGAGGTATGGTTGTATTTATTTATTGAATCCTTATTGTACCCTTTTCTTTTTGCGTGGAAAAAGTAAGCGTATTGTACTTGAGGTTTTCAGTTTGCAGCGAATACTGCACAAAGTATAGTGCAGAAAGTGTGAATAATTTTGGCTAGAATAGTGTCAGTGACTGAGGGTGCATTACGAGGGACGCTTGCTCATTTGATTCTACAGATTCCGTGGGTTCTTATAATTTTAGTCCCAAGGTTCGAGATGCCTCCTCCCCTAAAATCGGAATCATGTTGCTGCTTAGTCGCAAATGAAGCACCACCACCTTCTTCCTCTCTTCCGCCCCATCCCCTTCCCCTCCTTCGCTTTCCTCGATTTTTGGACTTCTGATGTCGTATTCTCCTCAGTTCTTTTTCTTTTTAAAAAAATATTCTCGTTTTTTTTTCCGGGCGATTTGCAGTTCAAGAAATTGGACTGCGACTGAAATCCTCAGTTTGGTGTTTGGAGCGGGTGAGGGGCGTTAAGTTTATATTTATGCGTTTGGTGGAAAAATGTTGCGGAGCCACTACCGCAGAACAGGGCGCCAAACATAAGACACAGCAGTTTAGTCCAAAAAGCCTGTTGTCCCGGCGAACAAGCTTGCATTTACGCCAGTGATGGCCGCCAAGAGCAAACGTCAGCTTGGTGGCATCATCCAGCATCACACATGAATGAGCATATTGCTGTCTAATTCTGGGGTCTGCTTGCAACCTTAGGTAGCCTTGCGCCGCAGTTTGATCCTAAAAACTGTTTGATCTTCACGTGGTGGTGCGACCAGCGCCTGTGAAATTAATGTGAACGTAGTTGCCTGTGAGGGAGAGTGAGGGAACATAAATGAGCAAGTCCTAAATGCCTCCTGTGCCGCTTTTTACTCCTGTTAATTTGTCTTCTGCTGTTAAATCCTGTTAAATTTTTTCGTTCAGTTTTTTCACTCCCTCGTCGTTCTTTTAATTTTTTTTCCGATTTAACCTAGGCCGGTTGCGACCTTTGCGATTGTTCTTTCTTCTGAGAGGTTGAGAGAGATTTTATTAGGAATTGCTTTTCTGTGAAAGGGCCTGAGCACCAATCAACCTATATTCATGCAACGTGTTATCGCTCCCAATTCTAATGTTTTTCGGGCTGACACTTACATTTTTAGATCATGCAGTGTTTCTGTGGAAACTTTCATTGGTTGGCTGTAAAGGCTGATAACCTTTTGAGCGCCCCTTACGCGCATCATTTTTTTAGGTGATCGTCATGGCAGCAGATGCCGAACCGCTCGAAATTTTGCTGCATCTCCCTCTGCTTTGTGAGGACAAAAACGTGCCATACGTGTTTGTCCGCAGTAAGGTGCGTTCTGTATTGTTATCATCTTTGCGATAATTGTGCATCAAAGTTGGTACTTCGGGCTGACACTTACATTTTTAGATCATGCAGTGTTTCTGTGGAAACTTTCATTGGTTGGCTGTAAAGGCTGATAACCTTTTGAGCGCCCCTTACGCGCATCATTTTTTTAGGTGATCGTCATGGCAGCAGATGCCGAACCGCTCGAAATTTTGCTGCATCTCCCTCTGCTTTGTGAGGACAAAAACGTGCCATACGTGTTTGTCCGCAGTAAGGTGCGTTCTGTATTGTTATCATCTTTGCGATAATTGTGCATCAAAGTTGGTACTCTTGCTTAGATATAAGCGGAAGGGTTGCTTACTTTCCTCTGCGAATGTTTAGTCACAAATGAAAGCAAATGGAGTAGTTTCGACGCATTCCTTACGAGATTTTATTTACTGGAAGACAATTAGAGAAAAGAAACACAAAGGGAAATCCCTTCAGTACTTATCTGAGATACTAATTTCAAAATTGGTCGATTTTAGAGTCTCCCGCATTGTAGTTTCAAATTGACTTTTGCTCCTTAGCTGTTTCGAAGGCAACAGTAGTTTGAGGTAAACGAATAGAGCATGATTGAATGTTCGTTCTTTCTGAATTTTGATTGAAAAAAAGTCCACCCGACTTGCTTCGTCGTTATTTGTTCGCGTAAAATCTGTATTAAAATTTGCTTGACTTGAATATAGCTTGGCCTGTTTGAAAAGGTAAACAGTTATTAATGATTCTGTCCGATCGTGTTTCAATTAATGCTCCTGTCGTTGTTTGAATTTTTGCTGAGTAGCTTCAAGCAGTGCTAAGTTGGAATTTCAGTTCAAAATAATATTACTTTTGTGGAATTCTTGAAAGTAAAACTTCACTTTGTTTATTTGTTCAATTCAGTTTGGAATTTATTTTAGTTTGGAATTTGTTTAAACTTATTTGAATTTAAGATTGTTGAAATGGCGTTTTATGAAATTTCCGATATTTTAGGCAGCATTGGGACGTGCATGCGGTGTTACGCGGCCAGTAATAGCCGCTTCGATTACCCAGAACGAGGGCTCTCAGTTGAAGAGCCAGATCCAAAAGATTCGCGAAGATGTCGAGAAGCTTCTCATTTGATCAGCACAGCGCCACGTTCGAGTGATCGTCATCTCTTTGTTTTGTGAAGACATTTAACTAAGAACGGGATGGAAAGGGTGGAGGAAGTGGGTGAACGTCGCTGAATTGAGAAAGCATATACATCGCGTAAAGTTACGAAAAAAAAAAAGCATTTGTTGTTTATTTACATTAGTGTTTATTTGAACAAATTTTTATATGAGGGCATGGGGGCAGTATGTTGTGAATGCAGACGGGGAGTTTTTCGTAATAACTAATCGATGATATGATTGTGAAGCTTTTGCTTGATAAGGGTGCGTTTCGTCGGTTAGCTTACGGTGATTATTTCGCGAAAACAATATCATGTTGAAGTGCGTAGACTAATTAGTTAATTTGTCGCACATCGCTAACGTAGGATGATTTTCGCCTCGTAATAATATGCACACACCGTGTCGTATGCGGAAAGTCAGTTGCTTTCTCTTCTCTCTCTTTCTCCTCTGAAGTGTATAAGTAAGTGTGTTTTGCCTTGCTTTAAAGACATAGCTTATTGGAGGAGGCAGCATAGCACATCGAGGGCCTGTAAAACAACAGGTGATTACCGGAAGATGTTGCCCATATATTTATCGGCGTTTTGCCGGAACTTGTCCACCACACTGTCTTTGTCTGTCTAAAAAAATTCCCACGTGCGCCATTGTTTGCGCATTGTTGTATGACAAACGCGGAGCTATACGAACAAAGCGCTGGGTTGCGTTGAAAGCGGTAAAAAGCTAAGAGAAATGAATGTGGCACTGGATTGTGGCAATGAGTGTGGCACTGGAATGTGGTGTAAATGCATTCAAGAATACTAAAAGTGGATGGCGATCGTGTTATGCGATTCATTTGATGGAACTAATGCGAACAATGGAAATTACTAACGAAATATTTTTTTGCGTAATTTGATGATTGTTTTGATACTTTTGTGGATGTTCCAGAGGAATGTTTCGCTTTAACGTGGCATTATTATGGGCATATTTTGCTCGCTTGTTGTTCTCTTCAGTTGTTTTGTCCGTTCTTTGTTACGCACAAGTTGATAAAATTATTTTTTATGCATTTTATAATTGGTGTTTTCACATGAAATTTTAAAAAGTTTTTCGTTTTTTTTGGAGGAATACTCATAAATTCTCTCAGTGACATAAGCGAAGCGAGCACGCCAAGAAAGTGGCTCTTCGATATGTTTTGAGCCTCGTGACCTATCACATTGTATAACGCATGTGGTATGGCTGGTTTAATATGGTCAGTTAAGGAAAAATTGTCGCTAAATTCAGCAGTTTAATAACTGACAAAAGGAACGTTCCATTTCGTGTTGCTAAGAATCATTTGGTGAGTCTCCAAACGCGACATGAAGTCGCTGCAAATCGTTTTCGGCAACGTTTTGCTTCTGACGCATCCGATATGATACGTTCCGACATAACGCTGCTTCGAAGGAGAATTTGATCTCAAGCGCCCTCGAAGTTACGAATGGAGTCGTATGAGTTCCGGTTCCCTAGAATGGGGTGGTTGGTATCTGTGTGCTCGAGATCGTTGAGATAAGCTCTTTTAAGCATACGGTCGCCGAGGTTCAGCGGTCTCTGTACCAGCACTAGTTCCATGCTTTTACATGGGTAGATAAAGCGGCTGGTTATGTTGGCCCGGGTAATCAATTGTTCTCAAACACCACATGGAAAAACGTTATGTTATGCCCGTCGAAGTTTTAGCGATTAAGAAAAGGACGACGGTGCGTTCGAGTAACTTGGGCGTCTCTTCAGAGAGCCGATCACACTGGCATATACTCATAGCGGAGGCGTTAGCCGGGATGACTTGCAGTTGAGGGGACGCTTCCTTGTTTTCCGATGGACTAATTATTCCGGGAAATCACTTGCCTGGCTCATGTAGCCGCACGATACATGCTGAGGTAAGTCATTACTATATAAAGTATCAGCAACAATCTCGTATGGTCTTCGTGCACCCTTGAGGACTTCTGAATATAGAGTGTCGCCACATCAGCGTTAACACTAAGCACGTCTTCACTATGCTCACCAATTTTTTCCGATTTCCCCGCTCTTACCTGCCCACGTTTGCACTCTATGCCGATACATCCCTTGCTTATAACCGAGTGGTCAACCCCGCAAATGTTACGCCATGTGCATTAAGCTTACGATGCGCCCCTTCACCTCAACGAACAAGGCGTGGGCAAACGCAACAGCCAAAAATTGCGCTGCAATAGTTTCGATCACTTGATGCAGTTTATTCGCTGTCAACAAGTCAACAAATGTTCGCCTCACTCCGGAGCGGAAATTTAAATTCTAACTTCTCGCAAACATTCCGTTCCTTCAGTTGCAAGTTTTTGCGTCGTTGTTGTCGATGTGATGTTGTTTACTACAAGTGTTCGTGTGTTTTGAGGTGGTTCATTTGAAATATTGATGAGCGGTACATAGTTTTGACTGATCGCGGATGACATCAAATACCACCAACCAGTGTACAATTATCACTTCAGTTGCCCGGTGATTGTGAAGGTGTTCAACCAATCATTCAACAAAGCGACAACTAACCTCTTTTTAAAATGCCTTTGGCGAAATTTAAATGCGTCATTTCGGCGTCCGATTCTGAGCAAGGATTCGAAGCCGACAATCTTCTTGTCGAAGGTCGCACACGAACCAAATGGAAGGGTAAAGCAGGTAACATTGCTCGTGATCAGTCATACACCGTCTTAGTTCGTTTTTTTAAGATATGAAAATTACAATGTAGTTGTTCAAGAGATACATCGTTAAGTACTTTTTATCGCTGAACTTAATTTCGCTGTGAGTATTTTGCAACACAAATAAATGTTTACGCTGCTCCTATGCTTAACTGGAAGTCAACATTTTAATTAAATTGTTAGTGTATAGTTGATTGTTCGATGGTGATGCGCACTGACTAGCAGAGGCGTACCAGTAACAGTGTCGTGTGTGAAAAACACGCACACTAAGGCATAATTATTTTTCGTTTTGTTACTTGTGCTGTTATTAATTTATTTGAGGTCAAATGTGATGTGTGGCAAAAACGCAACCATTGATGAAGTGCTTGCGTTCGGAGTAAGAAAAAATTGGGGGGGGAGGGGGGGGGGGGGGAGGAGGGTT
>JPKZ01000505.1:68521-92843 GCA_000803305.1 Toxocara canis
TTTGTGTTTGTGGTGTGGGGGGGGGGGGGGGGGGGGGGGGGGGGGAAGGGAAGATCATACCAGTAAAGTGAAGGTGGCTGGTAGTCCTGTTAAATGCGAATTAAGTTTTTTCCTTTCTTTTTTTTCAGCATCTCGCTGTTTCACTCATCGCTATGAAAAAGATCGTTCCTTATAAGGAGTATAAAGTATTTGCGATTGTCGATTAATAAATGAGACATTTGTTACTGTAGTGGGCTTTGAGATGTTATTTCATTCGTCTCATTTAAGAGTTAAACAGTTTTACGTTCCAACAGTTCTCTTTTAACAGCTTAATTCTTTAAAAGTTCAGGATTGTTTTTCCAAAATTGTTGTTCATTCCAAAATTCTGTTGTTTGCATTCTAGAAAGAAGCAGTTTTTTTTAAATGTTTATGAGTTTAATTGCTTGTCTAATGTCAATGAATAGTTTTTTTTCTTTCGGATGGGTATTATCCCTCATATCATTGCTCACGTTTATGGCTTAACCTAGTGATTTATGTGCTTCTGCAATGGCCAGATTGTTTTTAGGTGGTTTGTAGTCAACCTTTCAATCCTAATATCCCATATGGTCTCGCATTTATAAATGTGGTTGTGGAAGAACCGCAGATGAAGAGAACAGATGAAACGAGGAACTTATTGCCGAAAATAACGTTCAAAGAGAGGACTGAAAAGGAGAGCGACGGGTTGATGAAGGCGGGCAATATGTTCAAAGAACGTCACCTCTACCAGACAGAAAAATCGGACGAGGTCAGTTTTTATGTGCTTTGTTATGTAGTGGCTGGCTATTGAACTGTTTGATGGATTGTTCTCAAAAAATTATCCAAATCATAAATGCGTGTCCACCGTCCGCTTTTCTCGTCTTCGTAGTGGGCAGGAGGGATGCGCATTTGTGATTCACTAGCAACAAGCGTTGGAATGAGGAAAAGGATGAGAATTTGAAGAACGCTCTATAACGTAGAATGCTCGGTGCATCTGAGATTTCGAGCTGCTATAGTCGTTATTTGCATAATATTTCTATCGTTTGAGATTTTCTGTCCGAGAATGATTGCAAAGAGAATAAATGAGAAAAGGTAAGTGAACATTTAAGTGGGGAAGACAAATATATTGGCATTTCGATAAAACAGCAAAAAGAGAGGGCGTTTTCTGAAAGGATGGGAGAAAGGAGTGAAAGTCACATTTGAGGTGTGCGGGCAGGTGAATTCAGTTAGTAGGCGATTGCGACCGAATGTTAAAAACCAAACAGAACTGCAATTCCTAGATCAGAAATTGATAGCATTACGCAATAATTGAGTTTTACTTCACTTTTCTAGGTTACATTGAGACGGTGACTTCCTCACAGGCACGATATTTGCCGTCGCGTTATGCACCATAAAGGGTTTGAAGCAAAAGGGGGTGAAGGGAGGTTAGCTTTTCACAGGTGGGGGAGGCTGTTGATTATTAAAAAATTCCCGGATTCTTTTTAAGCGAATTTAAAAAAAAAAACGACGATTCCTTTCAGAAGTCAAATGACAAAATCATTGAACGAAAGAAACAGCATGACGTTAACGATCATGAGGATCGCAGTGAGCACGTCAAAAGAGGTGATGAAGAATATAACGAAATGGAGCATGCGACGAGCTCTCAACATAGTGACACACTCTTTTTAAGCGAATTTAAAAAAAAAACGACGATTCCTTTCAGAAGTCAAATGACAAAATCATTGAACGAAAGAAACAGCATGACGTTAACGATCATGAGGATCGCAGTGAGCACGTCAAAAGAGGTGATGAAGAATATAACGAAATGGAGCATGCGACGAGCTCTCAACATAGTGACACAGAACACAAGAAGCCGAAACGTGCCGTAGCAAAACAAAAGGCTCAGGACATCGCTGCTAACTCAAGTGCAGCCGATGAGGTGAAAATTCATAATCATTTTTTTCCAGAACTTATTTAACTGGATGATTTGATTTTAGGTTGTTGTAACTTTTGGAAGGGACCAATAATTGAAGAAACCAGTAACCAATAATTGAACCAATAATTTTTTTTGTGGCTAAGGGTCAAGAAAGCATACAAAATCCGAATTCTGTTTGGGCTAAGATTTTGCTTCTGCCAAATACAAGGTGTATTTGATGAACTGTCGTGCTGACAAGCAGGTCATGGTTTCAAATTGCTCTGCGCAGTTAATTTGATATGTTGGTTTTATTTATTCTACATGGAATATTCTCCAGAGGCAAATGAAATCCAAGTATTGAGCTGCAAAGAGTGACTCGAAAACTAGTTTGTTTCTTCTTCTGAAGCATCTAAGATGCAAGAGCAAATGATTGAAAATGTTAACTGTGGATTACATTCAGACACCTGCGGTCCATAGAATGCAGATGGTAATTATATGTTTGGGATGCCTTCTACACCTGGTGAGGGGGCGGAGAGAAGTTCACAGATCCTTCCTTATGCTTGGTGCCGTAATTAATTAATTTAGCGAATTGAGCAAGAAATTTTGCACTTTAATCTCACCTTTTATTGTTTTAAAAATTCTTTCTTTGTTTGTTTGATAGCACATAGCTATTATAGCCGATAAAACCAAATATAAACTCGTGCATATGGAAAAGAAGATCTAGAAATGCTGTATTCGCCGAGCTTGTGATCTTTCTCGAAGTTGGCGAAAACATTTTTGGACGAGATGTCCAATGACCGCACAGTCGCTATTGCATAGTGACTGTGAAAACCTCAGATGTTTCATTTCGTCATGCGAAAGAGTGACATTTCTGAGTATTATGCAAATAAGTTTATAAGTTCCATCAGGGCGCTGAAAACAGATTGCATGATGGGGTTATCAGTTATTTTCTTGATTGTGGCGCATGGATCTTTTCGTCTTTTCACCACGTTTCATCATCTAGTTTCTCCTTCCTCCTTCTCCCACCACTCCCCTCCTTCTCCCACCTCCCTCCTTCTCCCACCTACTATGGGACATAACATGAATGCGTGTATGACGAGTCATTATTTGTGACAATGAATTCGCAGCGGCTGATATCGCGCTACTGTTCTTAAACTATTATAAGCGTTGCGCGTGTTGATTTTTTGAATGGTGGCTGCTAGTATTGTAGATGAGATCGTAACGATATATTATTTAGATGGAACGGTTAATCTGAATAACGCATCAGTGTGTTAAAGAGCACTTCTGAAATCCTCTTTATTTGTTTCAATGTCGCTTATTAACTTTTAAAGAGCGGAGTCGTATGTAAGTGGACGAGAAATGTTTGAATCAACAAATATGCAGTAGTTTTGTTGATGAATACCATTCGCGTAGCGACGAATCCCGTTTATTTATTTGACGTTTCTTCATCTCATACGATCGTTAAGAACATGTATAACACACCAAGACCGTGAATAGTGCGGCGATATTTTGGAGCATTTTGAGTATTTAAGCCGTGAGCAGTCACCATGCGCGTTATGCAAGTGGAATCATTCGTTGGATTTGACGAATACTAATTGATATCTAGATAGAACGTGGCAACAAGAAAGGGGAAAACGGGAAGGCGTTAAGGAGAGATTTTAAGTTGAGGAAGCGAATATATTAGAAGAAAATGTTACCAAATCGATATGTAGACATCGTTTTATATGTCACTGCGCCATTCAGCACGTTAATGGCATGAATGCTTCCTGAGATAATTTTTTTTCTGCAGCCAAAATCCGCTTAGTACACTGCGCACGGCGACGCAAAAGTGTAGTTGCTTTCCCGATCTGGCAGTTATTTCCTTCAAGCTTCTCTTATATGATTTTTATGCTAATCACAAGGAAGCGAATATATTAGAAGAAAATGTTACCAAATCGATATGTAGACATCGTTTTATATGTCACTTTGCGCCATTCAGTACATTAATGGCATGAATGCTTCCTGAGATAATTTTTTTTCTGCAGCCAAAATCCGCTTAGTACACTGCGCACGGCGACGCAAAAGTGTAGTTGCTTTCCCGATCTGGCAGTTATTTCCTTCAAGCTTCTCTTATATGATTTTTATGCTAATCACAAGCCTGAAAGGGTAGTTTACCATTGTTAGCATTGAAATTTACAGGTGGTTGGATGGTTTGTTTCCTGTAAAATTCACTAACTGAAAAGGTTGATGGTAATAGCCTTTCAGATATTGGAAATAACCACCAAACATCATAGAAAAAGTTATGGAGTTCGTTCAGGAAAGAAAAGAAATAAGTGAGCAGAAGAAAATAGCCAAGCGCTCCGCAGTGGAAAGGGGTGGAAAAGGCAATGAAAGAAGCACTGAATCGGGGACACCTCAAAAGAAAGAAAAGGTCGTAGCTACGTCGGAACAGAAGGAGGCAACAACATCCGGCACAATCGATGTTCCTTTCACTGAGGTAATAAACCGTTTTTATTGAGGTAATACTCCAAAAGCTCTCCCACTTTCCATTAGATTGGCTTAAATGCGACTATTATTCGATTTTTTGCTACGTTAAATGCACACATATTCCGATTTTCAGTACTGCGGAATAGATTCAGAGGAAATAAGAACTAGTTGTTTGTTATACGCATGTTAAGTGTTGAAGAACGCCATTGACGATCCATTAACTAGGTTGTGTGTGGAACCAACAGTATCACTGTATCAAGCAGCATGTATCACAAGAAATATCATTGTATCACAAGGAATCTATAGAAACGAGTTCACATATTAACCCCTGTGTAGACGCTAAATGCTATCAGAATTCATTGACGAAGTGAACGTATGGACTTTCCTTTGGGCCTACATTTGATATGGTGTCTTTTTTGTATTGTTGAAACTAGCGGATAAACAGAAACATTTGTTTGGTCCAGTGTGGTTTGTTAATCGGTCTTTGTTTGTGTTCATTGCCATAGCGATCGCCACCAACAGTTCGCGCTTATGTTACGGTTACAGCTGCACCCTAACCATATGTTGTATTGCAAAAGCTATTTAGCTATCATTATGCGGACTTGAAACCCCAAGGGCTTCAGCCTCTTAGCTGTTCAGCGGGAAGAGGGCAGGTTAAATGATGCGTATTTGTTCTTCATCGGCTTGATAAAGAAAATGCGAATGCGGTGAAGAAAGAAATGATAAATAAACTTATAACGGTGGCACTATCTGGGATCGATTATGAAATTAGTGGAGATCACAACTTTTGTCTATATTTACTGCGTTATTTTCTTCTGCGCGAAATCGGCAACTAACTATCGTCTCCTGCGTTGTTTTCTTTCCTTTTTCTGGCTTTAGAATGATTCTAACGGTGACATCCTATACGAGTTTACATAATATTTAAGCCAGTAAAGAATCCGTTTACAGCTGCTAAATGGAGTTAAGTTCTCGTTAAGTGGCTATCAGAATCCACTGCGGGGCCAGTTACGAGATAAAGCACGTCGTATGGGTGCTGTCTATGAGGCTGATTGGACGCCTTCTTGCACACACCTCATTTGTGCATTTCCTAACACACCCAAATGGCGTCAAGTTGGATCGAGAGGTAAGCGTTATATTCGCATTGATGCTCCCATGTGCTCGTTCCATATTGTGAGGTTAATAGCGGAGAGTGGTAAAAGGCGGCGATCTTCACACGGATGATCAGAATATCTGCCATGTTTTATGTGAGACCCGCGAAAAAGCTTTTTTGTTGAGTGGATCTGTTTTAGCCTAGAGGAAGTGTCATCACGTGATTGGACGATTCTTTGCTAAGGTCTGAAGGTAGTATGCATTATATATGCTTTTTAAGACTTACAGTATGTTGAGCTGCGATCTTTTCGGAGTTTTAAAAATTTGTTTTGTACGCGCTCTTCCGCCATTATATTTTGCTGATCAGTAGTAACTTTTGGGCGTGCTACATCAAATGCTATCTAAGCAAATCGTTTCGAATAAGATTTATTTATTGAATTTGTTCTAAACTAAATGGTCGATGGTAGGTGTCCTCAGCAAGTTGATGAAAATTCATTTTTTGGGGTAAAACGTTAAAGTGATGGTCATAAACAGATATAATCTTGCTAGTTTTACTATAACGTATATAAGAATGTAGTAGAAGGACCAACGAACACAAAATAAATTATGGAAGTAGAGTATTTATAGGGAAACTATGGTCACGATCAAGTAATATCTTGCTAATTTCTCGAATTTTTTATTTTCTGCTCCCTAACCCTCATCTCTGTCCCTCCTCTCTTTTTGCCCCTAATATTTTCGAAACACTTATAATAAAGCTTGTGATAGAAACTGAATTAATGCGCTGCGATAGGCAGAATCGTTGGCCTCAATTTTTCGCTTACATTTCAGGCATCATAGTGAGCGAGAAGTGGATTGAGATGTGCTACATGAGAAAGAAGAGGCTTCCTGAGAAGAATTTCCCCGTTACACTACAATAAACGAGTTCTTTTGCATCGTCTATATTTATACTGCAATGTCCAGTCGGGGTTAATTAAGATGTAAAAATTGATGTTGCATCTTTTATGCAAATCACGATGTGTCGCGAGCGAGGAATTAAGAATATTACTTCTTTTTATCTTACAAGTTATCTGTGTACACGAGTCGCAGATAACTTGTAAGATGAGAATTCCACCGAGCGATCTTGAAAAATTGCCCCATTTGTGCTACAGTTTAGTTTTATTATTTTCTTATGTGCTTTTGCTTTGCGTACAACGTAAGTGCGGAATAGTTTGAAGTCATAAATTGGAAGCTTTGAAAGATTGTAACTAATGAGGTAGAGGTTTCACTGGTTGAAGTTTTTGTGCATTTGGACTCAGTGAATTTTTGGGTATGTAATGATGGAAAGTAGTTACGATAACAGCAACAAATAAAGTTGAAGGAAGTCATAGCGACTTGGTTTTGCTGGACAGCAAGAATTATACCTTTCAGTGGATCAGAAAAAAAAGATGTAGAATTAACGTTGGAGTATTATGTTAGGTGTAGAATTAATATTGGAGTATTACGTTTTTTTTTTAATTTTCGCGATGCGATTTATTGTAAGTTCTTGCAGGGCAGCTAGATATTTTTGGCTATGATTGTTGGTCCGTTTGAAGTGTTGTTATGGATTGCCTCATCTTTAATGAGAGGGTTTTATATTTGTCTTAACTCTCTCATTTTCATTTTTCTGAGACCGTTTAAACTGTGAAGTATGCCGCAGTGAATCTACCTGTTTTATTACCTCTTTGGCAAATTGACATATTTATGGCCATTTCTAGTTTTAGTTTTTTTGCGAAGTATTCATGTGAATTTTTGTCTTCATTCACATGTTGCACTTTCCTGGCGCACTACATTTTGTCATGCGACTGGCACGCGAAATAGCCAATGCACATAACGGTATGCTAAAGAAGAATGGTTTTGCTTCGAATTGGAATTGTATAACTCAGAGAGATGTAAACGAATTGAACTAAATGGGAAAACTTTTACATTAACTAGTTGCACCGTTCTTCTGTAAAATGTAGCAAAATGAAATATGACAAAGACTTAGTGAACTTTGGAGATTAGATTAAGAAATAAAGATTGCAACAGCACCTATGAGAATCGTAGCACATCGAATTCATTCAAACATTTTTCGGCACTTCGCGTTCATGATGTGACTAACGCTTGTTACGCATGTCGTGTTTGATGCCACCATGGTTGAACATTGATTACGTATCATGAGATAAGAGGATTCTTATGAAAGTATATGCGGGAGTTGTTAAGATATGCTTACATCGTAGAGAACGAGCTGGAGACGAACAGGTGTCATCGAATTATTGTGTAATTCCATAATTTTCCTTATAATTGAATTGTATCGCTAAGTTTACTCGATGATTTTGTTCAGTGTGTGTTTTTACGATAACTTATGGTGATCTCAGCTTACTGTAGTTCTATTTCTTTGTTCTCAAAAATTTCTTCATTAATTGTTCGTTTCGCCATGATCATGAAAATAACGAGAACACCTCGTATTCTTCTGTGCTAAACTCTCAATCGCAATAACATGCAATAGTGCTGCAAATCATTTCAGTGACTCAATCGCAATAACATGCAATAGTGCTGCAAATCATTTCAGTGACTCAATCGCAATAACGTGCAATAGTGCTGCAAATCATTTCAGTGACTCAATCGCAGTAGCATGCGATAGTGCTGCAAACCATTTCAGTGACTCAGTCGCCGTAACGTGCAATAGTGCTGCAAATCATTTCAGTGACTCAATCGCAATAGCACGCGATAGTGCTGCAAATCATTTCAGTGACTCAATCGCGATAACATGCGGGTGCTCCAAACCATTTCACTGACTCAATCGCAATAACGTGCAGTAGTGCTGCAAATCATTTCAGTGACTCAATCGCAATAACATGCGATAGTGCTGCAAACCATTTCAGTGACTCAATCGCAACAACGTGCAATAGTGCTGCAGAAATGTTCAGTGCCTCGGCGCGCTCGTCTCCACGCAAACCACAACTTAGCGCGTCGTTGCGCAATTGTACTTTCGTTGCCAGCCCGCTTCGCAATACGCGGGCGTTCCCTATATATTATGGCAGGAGGCGTGTTGCTTCAGAGATAGGGAGTGAGCGTTTGGTTGGTGCTGCGGGTGTCGCAGTTCTTGCTGTCTTAGCATCAATCGTTCGTCACCATTCTCCCTGCTAGCGTGCGTTAGCCTGTATATGTGATTTAAGTCTGCGGACGTTGCCACTAGGATGGTGCAGGTTCACTTCAAATTCTGTTATGGTAATTTTTGCGAACGCTTTCCGCTTCGTTTGCAACGTGATCCAAGCGATTATGAAACAGTGCTGGCGAAGCTTGCCGAATGTGGATATCCTGCTGACGGGAAGACGCTGGTCCATGTCGACTATTTTATGAGGCGGAGCGTTATCAACGATTCCGAATCACTATGGCTGGCTATTGAAGAACAAAGAGTTGAGCCGGGGGATCCGGTTACAATAGAGTACTACGATCCGAGTGGTTATCACCGTACTTGGCTGGAACTAGACGATCCTGTACCAGAAACGGATGATCGTGTTTATTTTCAGCTAAAGGATGCTGAACAGTGCAGTCGTTTCTCGTTGAAAATCGACAAGCGCAACACGGATGCGTACAAATTATTATTGAATAAGTTGAATGATCTGGGTTACAAAGCTGAAGGTAGATTGCTTATTTGTGTCGAAAGTGATAATAGTCGCACGATTGTCGATAACGACGATTCATTGCGATCACTTATAGAGACGAGTGGCGCCCATGGTCCGATGGTGACACTGAATTTAGAGTACTATAAACCTGAAAACGTGAAAGTAGTGTCGCCGTAAAAAAGCCGTCACAGGATAAAAGCTTCAGGGTGAAGGCTGTTTACTTTATTAGTCACCGACTTTCCAAACGTAAAAATATGCACTTTATGTGAGACGAGTAGTCTGGACAGTTTGGCTGACAAGAATTCTACCTCACGACTTTACGTCATTTGAATCAAAAGTTTGATACTTGAGGTCCCTCATCCTCCTCCTTCCCCCTCCCCCTCTCAGTTCCCTTGCAGGAAACCTGTGGTTCGCATAAAATCTCTTCGTGCTATTTCGTCTCGCTTGACTTATCTATGAATGGCTGCTGTATTAAATTATGATTGTTATGATGATTGTTAATTTTTATCTTCATAAATTCCTTGCTGGTCAAGTGTATGATGGAAAAATACTGTCTCGAAAGTCAGTGAAGCCAAAGTAACCGCCAGTTTCTTGCAGAAGGCTAGGTCCTTCTACCGAGTGAGTGGGGATACATACCGGGCGGCTAGCAAGATATGCATTTCGGCGATTTACCTAACCAGCCAGTTTTATAAAACTCACAAATGAAGGAAATTCTGGTTTTTATCCAACCCGACCGCTTATGCAAAATGTTCTATTGAGGATTCGTTTTCGTACACGCTACCGATGCAGTGTGCATCTTGACCGGCCGCACAATATATGCCGACTTTCCGCTTCCTCTAAGGGCATACAGTTTCTCCCAAGACCAGTGAAGTAATTTACAGTTGGGGTTGGAGGGTGGGGCCAATACGTAGTTAGTTTAAGATAATAAGATTAACTACGCCGCCTGTGAGGCGCGTGCAACTTGTTGGCAGCAGTACCTGATATAAACCTGCATAGGGAAAAGCCATTCTCGGCTGTTTCGTTGCAGCTTCGATTAACAGAACAACAGTGCCGTTTTTCGCTCTTCGTACCGATACCGATACATTCTACCCTCGCGGAAAACCGACGAGGCTTTATAAAAATTCATCTCTCCACATTACGATCATTCGTATACGGAATTCTCTACACAGCTCAAAGGAATGTGCATACGAAAGATTACCCACCCTATCGTGATGCCTTTAAATTTAAAACGAAACTGCTTTGTTGTTGGTAATGTGTACACGGCAGATATTTTATTGAATTGTTTGATTCAATAATTCTTTCAACAAATCCAACATACAAATAACTCCATCATCGCATGTCCATCGACCGCAACACAGCAGGTAATACAAATAACTCCCAACGTCATGCGCTATAACCATTTCGAATGACAAAGCTTCCCTACCAAATCGTTTCTGAACTGTTTTGTGAACGTATAAAATAATCGGGCGTGGATTGAATAAAACATAACCGCTGTGCCGTTTTTCGCTCTTCGTACCGATACCGATACATTCTACCCTCGCGGAAAACCGACGAGGCTTTATAAAAATTCATCTCTCCACATTACGATCATTCGTATACGGAATTCTCTACACAGCTCAAAGGAATGTGCATACGAAAGATTACCCACCCTATCGTGATGCCTTTAAATTTAAAACGAAACTGCTTTGTTGTTGGTAATGTGTACACGGCAGATATTTTATTGAATTGTTTGATTCAATAATTCTTTCAACAAATCCAACATACAAATAACTCCATCATCGCATGTCCATCGACCGCAACACAGCAGGTAATACAAATAACTCCCAACGTCATGCGCTATAACCATTTCGAATGACAAAGCTTCCCTACCAAATCGTTTCTGAACTGTTTTGTGAACGTATAAAATAATCGGGCGTGGATTGAACAAAACATAACCGCTAAACGTAAGAAGACTGGAATGACTGACACCGACGGAAGGGGGATCAAATAACCTTACGATCACATCGAGTGATTAGAAATATGTAATGATCGGTCACTGTTGACGGCAAAAGAGGAAACGCCCAGAAATCTGCCCATAGCTGCCACAAGCGATATCAACAACGTGCACTAACGGTAGGAAGATCACTGTATAATGGGAATCTCGAAGTGGTTCGTTTGGTTTAACTTCATTCAAGCCTTTGCATATGGGTCACTCGAATATCGTTGGGTGTTAGCGACGGTCGAAACGCCGAGTTCGGCGTTCTACGCCGCTCCAGCAACTGGAGGAGCCGTAAAGTAGTTGTTTTGTAGCCCGTTACTTCTATCCCCTTTCTGGTTTAAGACTGCTCTATCATTCGGTTTTACCGGATTCAACAAAAGGGTGTTTAAAAGTAAAGCCTTCAATTTCGAAGGTTTTGCATGGCGATATAAAGCGGTCGCGTTCTGGGCTCTCTTTGCAAATACCCTTCGCTGTCATGCGAGAGCGTAGCAACGCAACCAGAAAAGTGGAACAGAGGCATGAGAAACGCAACAAGCAACGCTTCTCTTTGGGCCCGTGCAGCGAAGCGGAGCATCTAGGTTAGTGACGGGAATTCCGCTAATGCAAATCGCCTATTGCCAACGAGTCCAAACACCCAGCAATATTGAAACCGCTCACGTACTACTAGACTTAAAATGCAGCAACCGCCTATATAAGCTGCTTTAACAATCAATCGCATTACATACTGGCTTCCTGACCGTTATTAAACGCAGTTGATCTTGCCTTTGGCGGTGATCCGCAATTACCTAACGGCGTTCCTTTTTCCGCACTTAACAGTGGGTAATCGCTACCACACCTAAATTGATCGCATCGAATGCTCACTCATGCTATATTATTTTGCCTCCACCCTCTTCACTGTTAATTCTCTTAATTAAACTACAATTCTTTGCTATTTCCTTCCTGCACGGGTAACGATGGTTCGTTAACTGTCCATTGGTAGTTCCTCTCAAACTGGATATTCATTTAATTCAAATAAAAACACCCGCTGTCGTGATACGCTACGTTTCTCCATCTTTGCAAATGGCAAAACAACACGCATGTTTACTCTAAAAAAAATATATTCCCTTCTCCAACAATTCTCAACAAAAAAAAAGAAAAAATTCCCCACAGGAGGATATTACTTCGATCACTTTTGGCAATTCGCTCTGATGCATCAGTTCATATTCGTCTCCCTTTACACTTGAAATAAGGATATTACCCACAAAAATTTGATGGTATTGTTACTCGTTTTCTGTTCTACTTCTTCGGCAACCACCATCAACAAGTATTTCTCCCAAACCAGCACCATCCCCTCCTCCCCTATAATGGAAAAGGACAATGGGCGCTTCTGTGCTTGCTGCCTGTTTCAGTTAAAAACGAATACATATTTGAGGAACGCATACATGGCGAAAGCACGTAAGACATGCGAACGATATAAAAGTACGTTAGAGAACAAATAAGGCGACACCGAGCATCAATTACAGTTATTCGCATAAAACAAAACATAGATAAGAGCATAACAACAATGGGCTACAGTCTGCAACATATTCTTTTAGAAATTCGTTTGCATATTTCACTTGAACGAACAGTAATGTCACAATACTACGTGAATAGTCCGACCGGGTGCATTCTATTTTAATATGCAAATGAATTTCTAAACGAATATGAAAGCAAAGTCACCGTTTGGTGCACAAAGAGGGTGCCGACATCAAACAGCAACAAGGATGCTTCTCCACTCATACAGACAAAAAGAGGGATGGATGCTTTTGTACTGATGTGTAACTGCCAAAACTGTTCCGCACTGAAGTCGCACCTCTTTACTCATCGCACGAGATGTGCGAGCGAAATACGCTAGTGCGCAAACACCTTCACTGTCCTCTTAAGAAATTTTCGATTTTGCGAAACCTGCGATTGATGAGCTCGTTCGATTGATGACACTTTGTAGCAGTCCTTTCATTTCATGAACTCGAGTATATCAGCTGCATTCTCGATATCACTCTGTGCTTTAAAACCATGAAGTTGAACTGAACCACATGAACCGAACGATCACAGGGCGCTTTAAATCGCCGATTTTATCGAAAGAATCGATGCCTTGATCACAGCAGGTTTTCGGAAAATCAATTGCTGTAGAAATTAATTCCTAAGCCGAAACCATAAGTGGCATCAGACAAGGCGCAGAAACGCAAAAAATGCCCAATAACGCTCCATCCCGGACCACCAGGCAAAATAGTACGTACTGCCGTCTAGGCGTTCAGTATGCTAAATTATGTTCACAGACGTAATTTCAGATGGATTCATTAGCTGATGGGATTCATAAGCACAGATCCGACAGCAAACAAACTACTCAAGCCACTCATCTTTCCCCACTGTGATAAAATGGTGGGAAAAAAAAAACAGGATCATGTTCCTATACCAAAAATTCGACTCCCATGTAGCTCCCCCTCTCCGCCTTCTATAAAAAGTTTACTTTGCGCTCCTATCTTAACTTGACTGGGACAACCTTCAGCCATTTACAAAAAACCGCAAATGTGATCCTTGGACGAACAAAAGGAGTAAATACCAGCGGCTAGTTTGAACAACTGCTATATGGAATATGCGAATGGACGAGAGGCAAAAAAAACTTCAAGAAAGACAGAAAACTAGAAACAATGAATTGCGCCCAATCATCTCTGTCTACAATATGCTCCTGAAGCGCTCTAAAATTTCGCCACAAAGAGGTCCGTAGTTATTTGAAGGAAAAAAAGTTCTATAGTTTTTGAAAGGTTACAAGCAACAGACAATACTCGCTGAATTCGTGAATCAGTACGATATTCAAAGGCACAGCATTTACGCGAGCTGAAGTACTTTTTCAAAGTGTTTTTCTCAATCGTCTGGGAGGACGCATAAGGATTTTACTGCTCCATATATGTAGGGCCACGAACAGGGCAGACAAATAGCTTTCGCCTTCGCCGGTAGCAACGCATTTTGGATGAGAAAAAAACCCTGCTTGCACGTATCAACTATGCGCCCTCTCATCAGAAAGTGTTTTTCTAAAACTGTGCACAGATCCCGCACCTCATAGCAACTCAAATGAATTATGACGAATGGAGCAATAAAGAGATTTTCGGGAAGAAAATCAAGTACTGCAAGTGATGTGAATCCCAAACCACCCTAAACAACTGGGAAACGTACGCCCGAAATCGTTCAGTTTTGGAACAAAAACGCTCAAAAAGGAATCTGACGTAGGAACTTTAGCTGTTTAGAATTTTCAAATCTCAACCTCCCCTCCCCTCCATCCTATTTGCGAGAATGAAACGCCAATCCCACCTGGTGCCTCATGCCAACATACTAAGACCCCCTCCCAAGCCTAGAAATGTCGAAAAGCGCGTTATATGGCAATAGCGGCCGCTCAAAACGGATCCAACTCCTCCCCCCTCCCCCATAAAAAATACTACCGAAGATAAATGGCTTACCACTCTCAACTTCTCGCTCCTCATCCGCCATTACAAGTTATTCATATTGCGATATTCAAAGGAATAAATGTCAAAAACTTGGGTGGGTACTAGTTGAATACAATATTCTAAAAGAGACTACAAATGCTTGAGGCGCTTGCGTGGGGGTTGACTCATGATGATAGGCGGCGTCTGTTGGGTGGCAAGGGCACGAAATACCTCGGCCAGTAGCGGCGGATGATCCTTAACAAGACAACTCCACCCGTCCGACTCCATTATCTCATTCGCGTGCACATTCTGAAAGTTAGTCATCTCAATTAAGATGAAAGTTAATCATCTTAATCATCTCAAGGAGCGATGCTAGATAAAACCAAACCCCACAGACACAGCCAATATCTCCTCAGAAGCTTCAGCGTCCGACATGAGCAAATTGACGGTACAACGATAGGACTTTAACGGAAATCGTTAGCTTATACAGCATAGCATTACTTACTCAGGCTCAGTGAGTAGATGAGAGCTTTGAAGATAAGAAGAAAGTTAAAAGGGGATAGTTGTTATGACTGACGGCGAACGGTTGTTTATCACCGGTTTAGATGAGTTCGTATAAACGCCTGAGTCTTACAATAAGGTCCACTTGCTTGTCTTTTAAATATAACTCCCTTCCCCCATCCCCCCCACCTCCCCAACCAACTTACAGAATGTCTACTAACAGAATCAGCAGATTTCTCATTCTACGTTCATCTATCCAAAAACCAAGTCGCTGAAAACTAAGTAGATCGCCCACGACCAAAAAAGTTGCTACTTGAGAGTGAATGTTTCACTCTTTGCCTAAAAATTATTCTTAAATTTTAAAGAAAAAGTGTGAAAAATCCAGTATGAGCTTTTAGCTAACTTCGGCTACAAGCAAATTGTGAGGAAGAAGCGCATCCTGTTCTTCTAATGAGGATGTGCATTCGCATCCTACAAAAATTTCTATTAAGAAATTTTTAAAAACTAACAATATAATCGATGGCTTGCTGTTTCAATTGTTCGGCACTATGCAAATCGGCCAGAATCAATGTCTCACAAGCGTTATCGTTTGTGAGATTCAAACACAATGCTTGCTCACACATCACCTAAACTCGTCGCATGCTTCATCACAAAAAAATCGAACAAAAAATATAAGCAAAAAAACCTCTGGACACTAAATCAATTTAATTCCAATTATTAACTTTTCTGGGATCAAGAGCTACATAGGTCCTAATAATCATCCAGGTCAACCATGATTTGTTAAAGTGACAGTTGAAAAAAAGGATCGAACCTCAAACTCGAGTTCAGCAGTTTGTAACGATGCACACATGGGGAAGATCGCGTTTCTTCTTCATCGAAGCTATCGTTTTTTTTTTTTTAAATTCTGCGAAAGTGCAAAATTTTGAAAGGAAACTACTGCATCACTTCAAACTACAAATATTATGACTTTTTTGATAAAATTGATCAGATTGTTCTCCTTTCCACATATAATAATTTGCAGAAAAGGTGAACTAAACTCATACGAACTTAAAAACATTCCCCTTGAAAACTTTCAGCAGAAGTCACTGACAGTTTGCATACATCAATTCATTCATCCATGCATACTCAACGCAATTTTGCAACGGTAATTGCCAACGATTGAAAAATATAGGTAAATCAAACAAGTGCCGATAGTCGAGTGGAAAAAACGATGGTGATTCTTTGTAACAATGCCGGTAAAGACATTTGTTACGACTAGGACAAGTGAAGAAACGCGGAAGAGGAGCTGGTACAAACTCTCATATGTAATTCTAGCCATCCGATCAATCGGTTGCATGAATCGCGACCGCGTAAATAAAAATGCACAATAACATCCAATTTTTATCGAACCAACCATGCACGCAAGCCGCTTGGCAAAGATTCGATAAAATTTGGTTCCGACCTGTTAGTTCTGAACGAATACGACGGGCGTAAAAATGCGCTTTTGCAAAGAAAGCATAAGAATCTCAACCAATTTATACCTCCTTAAACCTCATCTGAGTGTTCCTTCATGAAAATGAAAAAATAAAAACGCGTCATACAACCTAGTATGAAACCGTGCAGGCTATAGATCTTCCAGGAATTCTATCGATGGAAGGACAACAAGCTGATTTGAGGTGATACGGTGAATTCATGTTAAAACAATGAGAAGGTAACCTTTAGCCTATCGAGTTGATACTTATCGGCAGCAGCGAGAAGAGTGTCAGCCATGCGGTCGAGATGAGGCGCTTGGTCGGTGTACATGAACCTAAGCATCTCCTTCATCACCTCAGGTTCAACGTCATCAATCATCACACGATCCGATTGCGCCTCACTCATCTTATGTTCAAAGCATGCCGCAAACACCGGCGAGCGTGTTGCCAATATAGCTTTATGCACCTAAACGACAGAATCTATGGCGCGTGTAGGACAAAATTTTTAGAGAGAGTCACACCCTGGCGAAGGAATTCGATAGATCAGTCGGCCGAAGTCATGCTTCTGTAATTTCTTCAAAATTCTCTTCAGATCTTCGATATTACAGGCATTACCAAAGAAGCTGAATGGCACTAAATCGAAGTATAGTCGAACTTCATTTTTCTCATACTAAACTGGACTGCATTAAAAAGCTCTAGTTAAAAAATATTTCGGCTTAGACGAAAGCGGCCGGTATCTGGGAGATATGGCTCTGTGACTCATGATGAACTAATCATGCAACTCGGGCGTTTGGAATATTAAACACCACAATATTTCATTTTGAATTCCATCTGGTCTAAACAAATTCAGTGTCTCTTCGCTGGCGCGCATCTCACAAGGCTGATAGCGTTGGATAGCGAACAGGTATTGATAATGTAAGTTGGCAACAACCTGGCGACTGAGACGAGAAAAAAAATGAAAATTTCCCGAGAAAAAACAAAATATATACAAACATAGGAATTCTTTTAAGATGATCGTTGACTGGCCTGTCACGCTTCCATCCCTCTCCTCCCCTCATCCCCCTCCCGTCGCAAAAATGCAAATATATTCCGTGAAGGGTGACTCGCGAAAACGCGGATGCATATATTCCGGTTTTAAGCAAGCAATTTGGGAATATACAGATATATCGTATGCGTTACGCTCAGCATGCAGTAAATGTTAAAGCGCAAAACGACTCACATGAAACTCCTTCGTACCAGTGACGAGAAGACAATCAGAGAAATTATGTTTTTCGAATAAATTAGCCATATCTTCGGGCAAACGGCATGGCGGCACACGGAACTGCATCAGATTCGACTGGCCTGTCACGTTTACGGTCTCCGCGACCACTGACACCTGAATCGTTATTTTCAATGCTCAGTTATTGAGTGAGCACTGAAAAACATGTCCCAGCGCAATATACCCGTCACCAACAAGGGAGTGAGTGGGTGGGAAGGAGAATGAAGGATGATGATTCTACGACGGAATATTTCCGACGGCGAACAATTTGAAGCAGTGCCAAACATCTGCCGAAGTACGGATCGCTATAACAAATAAATCGTATTCACTTAAACATTTGCCCTGCTCGCTGTACACTTTTAGGTTGCCTCAACTCATAGATAATCGTGATTCATCATCCTCTTTAAAGTTGCAGCGGGGTTATAAGTGAAACTCCGCTAAGCTTTAGTTGTCTGCGACTGCGATACATATGAACCACAATAGTTTATAAAGGAAAACGAGTTACGGAATGACATTATCTCAAAGAACATGGCTGAACAGACAGGCAAGTCAGATTTCTCGTCGAAGATTCGGTTCTGAATCGAGCTATACATCGGCGATCCATCCCACAATTTCCGTGAAATTTCGCGCCATTGATCAAGAGCTCGATACTTGCACGACCTCCTTATGTGTTCAAACACACTCGTAACACTCATAAAGTGGCCTTTCTTGTTGTAAAGCTTGGGCAAAAACATTATATGAGTCTTCAAAATGGTAAATTTCTCCTCGCAATCATTATCGACCTGAATTCAAAAAAAAAATGATGTTGGATGCAGTTATGACTGATTATCGGAAGAGTGGAGATGGCTAACCTCACAGAATATACTAAGTCTGTCTTCAGGTAGAAGTCCGTTGGCCTCGTCAAGAAGAAAATCACGTCGGATGAACTTCTTGAACCCCCAATCCTTCCCTTGCACGAAACGATATGCACGCTGATTCTCCTCGCAATCATTATCGACCTGAATTCAAAAAAAAAAATGTTGGATGCAGTTATGACTGGTTATCGGAAGAGTGGAGATGGCTAACCTCACAGAATATACTAAGTCTGTCTTCAGGTAGAAGTCCGTTGGCCTCGTCAAGAAGAAAATCACGTCGGATGAACTTCTTGAACCCCCAATCCTTCCCTTGCACGAAACGATATGCACGCTGAGATTCTGGAATAACGATGACGTGCAAACATTGTGTATATGATCTAATCATAACTAAAAACACTCGCCTTAGGCCAAATGCCTCTTTTAACACTGCATACGCAATCATGAACAAGCTTGTCATCTCACCTGATCAGGCATGAAGTTGCGTCCATCATGTGAACAGATTCTGACAAATGTCGACGACGCGGTTAGTCTTAGCACAAAATTTCGCTGACAAAAAAAGTTTCGAGCAATCTTCCCCTCCGTTTCATCGTTAATTGATTGACCACCGAGCGGCCACAAAACAAAACAAAAATGGAAGGCAAACATTTCTCTCACAATTAAGACGTGAGGTCTTATCTTGAACGGAAACTTCGCCGTCAATCGATGTTTTTACGAAATAATATTTGATGAAATCTAATCTTTACTCTGCATCTATGAGCATACAAAAAAATGACTGCTTAATACCTACAGCCGACTAAAAATTCTAAATTATTATACAGAGATGGCAATACTCTCAATAAATCTCGCCAAAAAATAGCAAAAGCTCACTTCTTTACAACCGATACCATGTAAGATAACGTACTGGCCATTACTAGGGTTAACAACGCATTAAATTAAGCAATAGGAATATGGCCAAATACGAACCCATCGCTTTGGTTTCCTCTCTTTTTGCGTTCAAAATCGAAAATTTGAACTTGGCCCTAACTTCGTTTTTAGCGCACTGCACCAATAATAAATACAACGATAGATAGTCTTTCGATTCTTCGTCAAGACCTGTAAAACACATTCGCGCGATTGCCCGTAGCAAAAATAATAAATAAAAAATATTCAAAAAGACAGTAAACTTTCTCCAAACACTTTCGAATGTTAGCAGAGCAGCGGGTCGGGAGAACGGCGGATGGAACGAAAACAAAACAGAGTCAAGTCAATGCGATAGTAAAGACCACTGTGAAGAGAGGCTTCCCTTCTAATTCTTTTCTTATGATCGATGATAAATCTCGAAAAAATTATCTGCCAAAAATACAGTGAATTATATTCAGCGTTTTTTTTGGTTTTTGTATTTAGTTTCTCATGGATTTCACTAGTTTTTTACTAATGAACATATGATAAAAGCATTCGAAAAATTTCTAGGGTTATTTGTAGAAGGTTATCGCCCAAAGAACGCTTTCATTCTCACCAGTATTTACATACTCAAGGGCTTAGGTTTAATTCGTTTATGTGACACGCTACAAAGATATCAGTTTTCGCTATTAAATCGAAACAGATCATAAGCAGATTTTCGAAAGAATATTTTATTAAGACACTTATAACGGATAAAACCATATGGACACTATATGTTTCTTGCATTATTTTTATCTCAAATGACCAATAAAGCAAGGTTTTATCAAAGAAAATAATGATCGTGCAACAATTGTGGTATATTTTTGGGGAACTCAGATACAACTTATATAAACGGCAACTCATTCACATTTGTCATTCCTTAAAGTAAAATGTGATGATGAAAACAATGAAAATTAGGAAGTGTTTTAAAAACTATAATGGCTACTCGATTTCCTCTTTAGGGAATTCAGGGAACGAACGAAGATACCTTTAGGGTTTATCCTGAGACACCATTTCAATTTGTCATTCGAGCCGGCACTAAATGTCGAACTCTTCAAAACTTCGCCCATCTCTTCACGACAGAACGAAAAATTGTTGATAGTCCACATATAATTAAACTTTATCACTTTGACCTGTAATTGCAAAATGGCTAATCAAATTTTTTAGTTGCACTCATAGTTGAGATAATTGTAAAATAAACTGAAAAGTGCGGAAAGGATTGATGTGCTTTCCATAATTCAGATGAAAACGATGTAAGAAATGCTAAGGAAACCAAACCAGTAATTCGCACCAATAATTCATATATATGCATATATATATATGCACATATATATATATATATATAACGGTCTCAGAAATTAAAATTGAGGGCAATTATTCCATGCCCTACCTTCCCTGATCTTATTATTTTCTATACCTCATAACTTATCCAGAAATCCATAAATCCCCCCTCTTCTTCTCCCTCTAACATGAGTTCTTCCTCCCTTAGATTCAGACACGTTATTTCTTAGAACGTATTATTAACTTAATACAATATTAATATCAGATATGTGAAGCTTTATTTTAGCGCTACACTACAAATGACAGCTTCAGTAGCGCCCAGAAGTACTGTTAACAGCTCCATGCTCACCAGTCATCGCACAAAAAAATGAGCTTATCAATCCTCACCCCTCTCTCCGCTTCCGTACTTAAGGGACGGAGGGATGTCGGGCGCATGCGGCAGCTATACTTCAAGCTCAGGTCGCAAGCCACAGAAGAAAAAAAACCATATCGATGCAGCTGACAACCATACCCACACATGATTGTTTTGACCAGTTTCGGAACGCCTGGTAGTCAGCCTGGTGGCGATCCGTCGGGTAAGCAGTGGGAAATCGAACCCAGGTCTTCCCGCATACTAAGCAAGAGCTCTACCACTGAGCTACTGCCCGCCCGTTATATGTATATATATATATATATATATATATATATAACGGTCTCAGAAATTAAAATTGAGGGCAGTTATTCCATGCCCTACCTTCCCTAATCTTATTATTTTCTATACCTCATAACTTATCCAGAAATCCACGAATCCCCCCTCTTCTTCTCCCTCTAACATGAGTTCTTCCTCCCTTAGATTCAGACACGTTATTTCATAGAACGTATTATTAACTTAATACAATATTAATATCAGATATGTGAAGCTTTATTTTAGCGCTACACTACAAATGACAGCTTCAGTAGCGCCCAGAAGTACTGTTAACAGCTCCATGCTCACCAGTCATCGCACAAAAAAATGAGCTTATCAATCCTCACCCCTCTCTCCGCTTCCGTACTTAAGGGACGGAGGGATGTCGGGCGCATGCGGCAGCTATACTTCAAGCTCAGGTCGCAAGCCACAGAAGAAAAAAAACAACCGTTATGAAAACGGAAAAAGATAGAAAAACTGAACATGAGAATGAAGTAGCAAACAGACGCAGCTGAAGGTAAGTCTCAACTAATTTCACAAATTAAAGGGGTTTTAGTATTTGGTAATTTCAGCAGTGATCTGTTCCATATGTCGCGCGTATAGCATACCTGAGTATGGCACCAGTTCTCCGCGACGGGCATATGTGCGTCTGAAGGAGAAGAGGATGAGGATCCAGAGGCCGATCCAGATGGACTCTGTGGCCTGACACCACTGGTCGCCTGACCCGGTCCACCACTCACAGATTCATCCTGGGCTGCTCCGTCCACGTCCATCACGCCGCAATCAAAAGCACATTTATGGCACAACACTTAGCAGCTGCTTCCAATGGGCCACAGCCCCATTCTACCAGGCTTCGTTCCCTACAAGCGCGTTCGTTGCAACAAAAATGTTTTCAGAGAGGAGGAAATGTACGAGGAAAGCATGCCCATGACATAGATAACCATAACTGGTACCACCATCTACTGTTTGAAACTGGAATTTTTTAGGGTAAACTCGGTAATCATTTGCGGTGGAAGACAATTTGAACAATCGCCTCAACGTACGATCTGAATCGGGGATTCCAAACCGTCTTCGGCATAATATGTAACCCGTGTGAAAAACATATTCAAATAATTTTTTTCAGTGGCAACGACAAAAGGAAGTTAGCCAGCATCACTACAAACTAATAATATAACTAAATGCTGCATATCTCAACGCAACTTGTCAAAGATTCGGTCGAGACATTACTTTTTTTCTCAACAACCCTCATCCCTCTTCATCTCCCTCCAGTCAAATGTCTGCGGGATAGTGAGCCCATCTACGTCTTACGATCGACAGATTCGACGGAAAGCATCTCCTACCTCCTTCCTTCAATTACACTGCGGTCGCAAAATCAAAAAAAGAAAACAGTGAAGGAAACAACCGATGTTAATGAACCCTAATATCAATGCATACTGCTGGCAATCGATTAAAATTGATGGCAACGTACAACTGTGGTACGGCTTCACCAAACATCAAGCCATTGCACTGCACTCAACTGAGTACGAAAACAACTGCAGTTATTTGGCTGCTACGAACAAGGCAAACAATCGATCAAATGTGTCGCAATCAAATAGATGAATTTCATTAACGCAACTACTATGCAAATTCAGCTGCATAGCAATAAATTGTGCGATCGACTGCAGAAACGCAGGTAGGTAGGTAAACAAACTGAAACACGTACATACGACGGGTGAGTACCTGCAGTCACCAATGTGTGCATAAGGACCACCTAGTCTGCCACTCCATTAGTTGTTAGGCTAAATTGTTAGTAGTTGTATTGCCTATTAAAGAAGTGTGCGTACTCGAATACCCTACCCGAGTCTCTACTGCGTCCACTATACTGCGGATAGCGAGGTTTCACAGCGAAAACGGCCAAACTGTTCAGCATTTTCGCCTGGCTCTCCTTTAGAGTCCCCCGCCCCAGCAACCCACTCCTGGTCGATCATTTGCCATCAGGGTACTACCGTCCCAACAGCAATCGCCGCTCCGCAGCTTGCCAATTACTCATCAGCTAAGAAACGCCATTTTGCCGACCGAAATGCGCTGGCTTTTGCAACTAAAAATGCCAACGCATTTTGGTCGGCAAAACGGCGTTTCTTAGCTGCCGAGTAATTGGCGTGCTGCGGAGCGGTGATTGCTGTTGGGGCAATAGTACCCTGACGGTGAACGACCGGCCAGGAGTGGGTATATTGGGGCGAGGGTCTCTAACAGACAGCCACTCGAAAAAGCTGAATAGTTTGGCCAATGCTGTTCAGCTTTGATAGTCAATAACCAAAGTTAACTTCAACGGGTAACACTCGCGCTCACTGGCAAGGCCTATATCTACCAGTAACCAGCCGCATCGGTCACATTCGAGAGGTGTATTGGTATAGAGTAACGAACCGAAGAGATGAGCGTACTTCCCACAATTGTCACTCTTAGCTGCAAAATGTGCAAACGTGAAACGCCTTCCACCAACCAGTGACACCAACAACGTCCAACTTCAATCCTTTCAACGCGCACCAATTACCACTGAAAAGCAAATAAAGTGCTAACAAATGCGGCAAAGAAACGCAAAAAAAAATGCGTCGAATGATTAGGCCAAGTTTACTACGGCGTCGCTAACTTCTCACTAGTCACTAGGCACTTTGTGCCAGCATCACGCCGCCTTTTAACACGATCAAACGTTGAGTGGATATATGAAAAGTGGAAATGGAAACTCAAAGCACTACTTTAATGGCCAATTCCAGTTTCGGCACTTCCCTCCATCCTTCTTTCCCTGACACAAGTATGTACAGTTTCAATGAGATCCACGTATAATTTTTTGAGGTTTTGGAATGACGAACAGAAATTTATCCCATTTCAGATCATGGATCAGCAAAAATGCGGTGACTTGGGAAAGGGGGGGGGGGGG